>PVJO010008961.1:0-72207 GCA_004026905.1 Hystrix cristata | reverse complement strand
ATTATATTTTAGTGAAAGAAATTGCTAAAAGGCAGAGCACAACAGAGGAGGAAGCAATGGGATCACGGAACTACCAGAGGGCCAAAATCTCAGACTCCTTACACATAAACTAATACAACTCTGTAGCAATTTCAATTAAACGTCATATTACTAGCAGGGATCAATATATTCTGAATAATAGAAAAAGAAGAAGAAACACAGTTATAGGACAAAACCAAGGCCTAATCATAGACTTGGAGACAAGACAATCTTCCCATTCAGAGGACACAACTGAAAATTGTCAACAACCTTTCTTATCCGAGTATTAATTGAATGTCATATCCTCTTTGAGGCCTTCATTTGTATTCTAGAATGATCTCTTTTGAAATCATTTCCTCTCCCCAAATTGAGATAACCTTTATATTCTTTAAATACCAACTTCTTTGGGTGGATGTCAGGGTTGCTAATATGTGACTTTCTTTTCTGTCTGCAAGCCATTAAGCATCTCATTCAGCACAGTGCCTGGTAACATGTGTAGGAGAAAAGTAGTAATATCCATAGGTTCATAACTAAAATGGACCCTGTCACGAAAGACAAATTGTAAGAGTGCAACAAACAGAAGTTTATTAACAGTTATATTTCATAAATACACGGGAGACGCCCAGAGAATGAGAAATTTTCAACAAAATGATTTAGAATTCCAACTTATAAACATAGCATCTTTAACAAAGAATACTGAGTTTGTAAAGAAGTGACAAGACAAAAGAAAAGGAATTTGAGTTTCTACAAGTGCCAATTTGGGGATAAGATAAATAAATAGCAGGTAAAGTTTAGTTGGTAAAGCTTGTTAATATGAATTTCTCCAGTGTGTTCTGGAGGCTGATGAGAGTCTAAAGCCCTCATTGGTAGTTAACATTTTCACGAGAGAGCGTGGCGATGAGACTTTTTATTTTTGTATACCCAAGCCTTATGTTAGACAAAGTAGGATAGAGAGCATTCTTGAATCTTCTTTTTGTTTTCAGCTCAGCAGTCAATATTTCGGGGAGGCATAATCTCTTCTCTTACAATTCACAAACAATTCATGTGAATAAATAAGAGTGAATGGGGGCCTCTACTGCTTCAATCCTATCAACCTAAACAAGATTTCTGAATCCAAGTAGTTTCATTCTTCTGTTTTTTGTTTGTATGACCAGGCACACTTCCAGGCGCTGGCAAAACTATATACAAGGGAAACTCCCTGAGACCCTCTAACAGGAGCAGGCTGAAAAGATTTCAACAGAGGTTCTGAAGCTGATTTTGATGGCACTAACTAGAGAAAGGCATGAACAAGTGATTCCGTAATAGCAGTGGTCATAGATAGTGGTGTCTCACTAAGAATCAGTAAAAAGCGTGATGGGAAAGACAAAAAATAGGGGAGATGCCACGCCATTGGCATCTCTTCTCTGTAGAGAAATGAGTCTGGGATTTCAAATAGTGCTGTTTCATGATTTTAAGAAAAGTCGGTTTTATTATTTCCCTCTGGTGAGTAGATGATGCTGATAAATACTTACAAGCCTAGAGATTCCCGTTCACGGTAGGTTATTAGATGCACAGCATGAAGTTAAGGCTCTTTCCTAGTACATATTCAAAGGAAATTCTTCTCAAATGGTCTCAAGCAGAAGAAAATGAGCAGAGGTATCTTTAAAGTATCATATTTCTGGTATTATAACTAAAGGTCAGTTGTCATATTTGCTCTCATCTCTGATTTTTCAAGGGCTTATAGCATATCAAATGACATCTGGCAGAGAATTGCTATGAGTATTTTCAGCGTGGTTTAAAAATGCTTTTATTCTGTGTAATATATATTATACTAAATTTTATAGTGAGCATAATTTATTCAAACATTTTAAGAAATTTGGGGGATGACCTCCCCTTCTTCATACAAACCTAGAGTAAGCAATTTGGACAAATAATTAATTTTAGCATTCCAAAGTTAGAATTGTATATTTACAACAAATTTCCCGAGAGATTATCTGCTATTGACATCTTTGTGTAATGGTGGCAAAAGCAGGAATATCTTCATTTGGCATTTCTTAAAAGAAGTAGTGTGTTTAGAAAGAAAGACAGTCATTAGAATGACACTAAAATGAAGTGAACATGATACTGTTTTTCAAAATAAAGTTTCTTGTTACTGTAGCCTTCATCTTTTTAGGTGATGCAGGGTAAAAGGGAAGAGACTCACTGAACTTAAAAGGTCAGAATAGAAGACCCAATTTGTTCATACAATATAAATTAATACATAAATTAAATATAATGTCACCTGCTAAGAGGTATAAAATATGTATGAATGGTTAAGTGCTTTAAATTAAAATGAGATGTGCAGAATTGACCCAGCACACACATTGGGTGGGGGCAAGTGTCATAGCTGTGCAGAGCGTAAGTAAGGCAGGATTGCCCGGAAACTTATAAGCAGAGAGTAACCAAGACACTCAAGTATTATGAATCCTCATTTTCCCACTAAGTACCTATAATGATGCTGGATAATATCCCGCATACTCCCGCTATTACAAATTACACAAGACTTTGAAGGACAGAAGGGTTTCCCAGAAGTTATTGCAGAAATTCTAATTAGCAGGCCTCTGTTCACTTAGCTAAATATATTGCAGTACTGACAAGATGGATACACTGATTGCAGAGGCCAACAGTCTTAGAAAATTTTTGTCTCTGGGTTGGTATTAGCTGGAGACGGGCCCATGCATTTCTAGATTGTCTGAGAGGTTAGTGTCCGATTAACCAATGATAATTTAGTCTGTCCTGATATTCTAGATTATGGGAATAATTTCCACTGAATATGCTTTATACCTTCCTTGTCTTTATAACTTTGTGCCTATTGTCATTCCTCAACAGAAAGTAATTTCTTTTTAAATTTTAGTAGAAAAATTAAGCATATTACAATAGTCCCCTTTATCTGTAGTTCTGTTTTACACGGTTGCAGTTACTCGCGGCCAATTCTAGTCTAAAAATATTAAATGGAAAATTCTGTAAATAAGTAAGTCATAAATTTTAAATAGCTTTTATTATAAAGTGATTATTATAATTATTCTATTTTATTGTGAGTTATTGTTTATCTGTTCCTGTGCCTAATTTTGTGTGTGTGTGTGTGTGTGTGTGTGTGTGTGTTGCTGGGGATCTAACTCAGGGCCTCACACTTGCTGGCTAAGCACTCTACCACTTGAACTAAATCCCCAAGCCCCCTTGTGCTTCATTTATAAATTAAATTTAATCGGAAGTGTATGGGGGAAAAGATAATACCTATAGGATTTGGTGCAATCTGTGGTTTCAGACATCAGCAAAGCATCTTGGAATAGATCACATAAAGTAAAGGGTGTAATATATGTACAAATTTAGAAAAATAATTATCTATGTAAGAGTTTGGAGCAACTTCTTTGAAGCGTGTTGTTATAGTTAATTTCGATTGTCAGTTGGATTGGCTTGAGGGCTGCATAGGGGACTGGCAGTGCACACTTTGAGGTGCGGCTGCCTGAGTCACAAAGGTGTGATTTCTGATCTCTGGACCCTTCCTCTCTGGCAGTATTCCCTGTCAGCTTCCTGGATGCAACAAAGTATTCAGCTTTCCTCTACCAACCTTCAGCAATGATGCTCCTGCTTTGAAATCAGCCCATGGACTGTATCCACTGAAACTGAAACCATAAGGCAGATAACCCTCTTCTCCTTTAGGGTGTCGAGCATTTTGTCCAGCAATAGGAAAGCTGACTAACACAAGTTAAAAAAAAAGAAAATCCTTCACTTGTACCCATTTATCTCTCCAAGAATAATACATTAATAATAGTACATGAATGTTTCCTTCCTAATTTTTTGAGTCCTCTTTTTTAAATCAATCTGAAGTTTTGTCACTTCTTTTTACATTTTGAAAAGCGAATTTTGATTTATTGATATTCTTTATTGTTTTTCTGTGGTCTGTTTCATTTATTTCTGCTCTAATATTTAATACTTTCATCTTGTATTCACTTTAGGTTACTTTGTTCTTTTTCTAGTCCTTTGAAGCATAAAGTCAGGTTATTAATTTGAGATCATTCTTCTTCTTAAATTGAATGTTTACAGCTATAAGTTTTCCTTTAAACATTTCTTTTGCTACGTTATAAGTTTGGAATGTTGTTTATTTTTCTCAAGATATTTACTATTTTCCCTTGTGAGTTCTTCCTTGATCCATTAGTGGTTAAAGACTTTTTTATTTGTCCATATTTGTAGATTTTCTTATTTTACTTCTTTTGCTTTCTAGTTTATTTCTAATGTCATCGGAAAAATACTTTATATGACTTAAATTAAAAATATTAACACTGGTTTTGTGACTTAACCTGTGATCTATTCCTTGAGAATGTTCCACAAGCACGTCAGGAAAACAAATCTATATTCTACCACTGTTGTGTAGTATATTCTGTATGTGTGTGTTAAATTCAAATAGTCTATACTATTCTCATTCCTTCTTGAATTTCTATGATTGTTTACTCCTCTATTAAATGTGGTATATGAAGTCACATGACATTGTACAGTTATTTCTTCCTTCAACTCCATTAATACTTCGTATTTTAAGCAGTTCAGATGTTTCATTCACATATGTCTATACTTACATCTTCTTAATGATTAGATCCTTTCTTCATTATATAATGCCCTTTGTCTTTTGTAGAATTTCTACCTTGATTGCTTTAAATGTTAGGATAGCCACATTTTTCCTCTTTGGTTACTAATTCTGTGGCTATTTTCTCATATTTTTATTTTCAATTTATGACACCTTTCTCTCTAACGTGAGTCTCTGGTAAGAAGCATATAGTTGGGTCTTGTGTTTTGCAATTTGGTTTGCTTTTTTTTAATTCATTCTATCAACCTTTATCTGTTGATTGGGGTCTATAGTCTATTTAAATTTAAAAGAATTATAGATAATGAATGACTTATTGATATTTTGTTATTTCTTTTCTGTGTCTGTTATATCTTTTTTGTTCCTCATTTTCCTCCTTTACTGCTTTCCATTGTGTTTTATTGACATTTTCATTGACACACTTTGTTTTCCTTCTCATTTTCTTTTGTACATATTCTGATATTTCCTTTGCAGTTGTCATAGGAACAATACAAAACGCTCTTAAATATAACATTCAATTTAAAGTGATAAAATTAATCATATCCAAAAACTCTATTCCTTTATAGCTCCGTCTCTCGACTTTATATTCTTGATGTAAAATACTAGACATTTTATATAGTATGTCTGTTAATATAAGCTCAGTTGTTTTATTGCTTTTGTTTTCCAAATACTGTAAAAAGTTAAAAAGAGTTCTAAACCAAAATTACAATAGTGTAGGCCACTCTCTCTTTTTCTCTCTTTCTGTTACTCTCATAATAAATACAAGTGTCCTGTTTCTTCTGCTCATTAGAATTCGATGCTTCTTCGGTTTCTAGGTTTATCCCAAGTGCTATTTTAACATTATACCTTGGTGGAAGTCAAATTTCAATTTTTATTCCTTAAAGTAAGTAGCAGTTGAAATCTCTGTTCCACACTTGCAGCCTTCCAGGTTCAGCTTCCTGCCAGGCTCCTTGGAGTCACCCTTGTACCTGGTAAGTCATCAGCCACCTGGAAATAGGCTCACTCCGTGGCTGCCTCTTGTCTGTAATCCATCCTCCTCCACAAATTCCAGCCACTGTGGCAGCCCCGAGAACCCTTTCTCACACTTCAAGACAATAAGCCTTCACACGTTTATTTGATTTCTAGCAACTGCAAAACATGGACCTGAAGAGTGTTCTCTGGAGAAAAGCTGAATAAACATGCATGTTATGCAAAGAAATTTCCTTCTAGAAAGAAATAAATTCACTCAGTATACTTTTTGCCACTTCTCAGTATCTTCAAACCGCGTGTTTTTTGAAATGTTTTGTTTAAAGTTCATGCTTGCTCTCTGAAACAGTATTGGCCTGATTCTGGCTTCTTCTTGAGCAGAAGAGTAGCTCACTGAATGTCAAACTGACACCATTAAAGAGAAATGAAGGCAAGGCCTGAAGACTTCCTAAACAGATTAAGTGAATTAGGCTTCATAAATAACATTAACTTTGCTTGATTTGCAAACATCAGTGAAACTTAAATTGACCTATTTCTTACATGTGTGTGGACAGTCATGTATCAATTGTCGATAGGAATATGGTCTGAGAAATGCATTTTATGCAAATTTTATCATTGTATGAGTATCAATGAGTGGATGTACTACTATGATTTGGATCTGAAATGTCTCCTCAAAGTCTCCAGAATTTGGAATGGGACCATATACTCATTGATGAGTCGGTCCAGTGATGGGCCGCAGCTAGCACACTGTTAGGAGGCGGGGCCTGGCTGAAGGAGGCGGGGCCTGGCTGGAGGAGGCGGCTCACTGGGGGCATGTCCTGAATGGCTGTATCTCCCTCTGCAGCTCCTGGTCTTCCTTCTGTTTCTTAACACTGTAGTTTTTATCTACTCCGTGCCATCAAAATAACCATTTTTTAAGCATTGTAGTAACAGCTAAGATCAGGTTTACACTCATGGTTTTGGGAAGAAATACATTTTCCACATTGCTTTTTAGTAAAATTCATCTGTCAGAATTAAACTGAAGTAGGTGTTCATTTTTGATTTAAAAGAGTTATCAAGAGTTGACATAAAAATTGAAAATCATTGTGACTTAAACATAGCTTTAATATATCACTAATAATTACACCACCACATAGGCATTGGCATAATTTAGCATCTCAATTTTGGCTAATTATATTTACATGTAAGAAAAATTTTATTATTGTTTTAAATGGACTATTTGTTTCATTCTATTAACTTGTCACCAAGTTCCCTGTGCAGACTTAGAAAAAGCAATATTCTACATTTTTTTCCCTGTTGTATAAAGAAGATAAAACATTTTACATGCCCTTTTCATTTCTGTAAGTGATGGTTAACTTTCCCATGCCCATATTTTGAAATACAGTTGCTGCAAAATGGCATTTTTGACATCTGGCAAAAAGATGAGGATAGATTTTTGGTTATACCTTTGTACACTGATCATAGCTCACATGTAAACTGAGATTGCAGGAGTAAATACGATGCACAGATGCAAGACTTTCATGGGGGACTTCCCAGTCACCTGCCAAATGGCAGCCATGGGCGTAAGGTGGGCCAGTATCTGATGTGCAGATACTGTAGTGAAAACTGCTTGTGGAGTTTAAAGACTAAAACTTTCAGATTTTAAGTCTAATGAACAAGATAAGGTAGTCATGATCTTTAAAACATACATTACAAAGAAAACAAAAAACTAGATGAAATAAAAATTGGTAAGTTTCTTCTTGTATTTGTCAACTTTAAGTAGTGTCATCAAGGAAGCTTTTTTGAAAAGGTAATAAGCTTCTAACAACCACATTGTGTGTGTGTGTGTGTGTGTGTGTGTGTGTGTGTGTGTTAGGAAAGAAATCGTGATATTTCTGGATCAGAGGCAAAGTTTGTCTTTACTGTTTAACTAATTATTTTATTCAAAATAAAAAGCCTAATTCAAAAGCTAATTTCAAAGCCTAATCTCAAAGAAACTTGAGAATTTAATATTGTTTTGTCAGAAGATGTTAATGTAAAATTGGAAGAGTTGTAAGATGTTTATAACAAGAAGTGTGAGAGATGGGGGTGTCCAAGAAGCCAGTAAGTCCAATGATTTGAAAAGAACAATGAACAAACAGCAGCAACAAAAGAGGTGTCAGAGGAATTTTAAGAAAAGCAGTGTCGTCACAGCAGGAAAGATAAGACATTGAAGTGATCCAGGTGATAGCTAATTGTCTGAGTGACCAAGTGAGTGCCACAGAGTGGATATATAAGTGCAGAGAGGGATGAATACAAGATAAAGTATCTCACAAGTCCCTGTTGAATATCTCATGATATAAGAACCAATAAAATATATCCAAAAAAAGTATTTTCTAATTTCAAAATCTAAGCAAGTGCTCTACCACTAAGTAACACACTAGTCCTCTATTCTAAATCTCTGATTTACTTAATAGTGTAGCTTCATTAAAAATTGCTTCTTATCTCCCCATCATCACCACATCAAACTAGAACCATTTATAAAGTCAGCAGACTTTCTTCAAAATTCTTAAAAGCTGTTTCTTCAAATATGTAATATCATGAAGTGAATTAATACTATTATGATTTCATTAGAGTTTTTTTTTTTTTTAATTTAGTTGCATCCTGCCTCTTTTCTAGTCTAGCTTTGCAGGTGTTAGTCACACTTCAGAATAATTCAGTAGTGAGCTTCTAAAAATATCTAGCTAAGGAAATCAATCTTCTATGAGAAATCCATGAAGGGCTCTGTATGGTCTTCACAAATTTCCCTCATTATCTGATTACTATCTACCTTACTTAGCTTATTGTCTTGGCTTTTCTCCCAACCATCACAAGTGTATTTAGTATTGAAATGGCACGTCTCACTGGGTTATTTATTCTCTAAATGACATAGCGTACAATGTGCATGTATTCTTTAAATGAGCAAATCTGTAAAAATATAGTTTAAAATTCTAATTGGAACCATTTTTGTCCCTGCCTGGACCATCTTCCACTCATACTTATTAATCTAACCAATTCCTTATGTCCTTTAAAACTCAGATCAGATGTCACATTCTGTAGAAAATATCATCTTCCTTATCATTATGCTTTTATTTGTTTGTTTGAGAAAGGCTCTCGCTATGTAGTTCAGGCTGGCCTTGAATTCACTATGTAGCCCTAGCTGGCCTTGAAATCATGATGATCCTCTACCCTCCACCTCCTGACTTTGCAATAACATACAATCTACACAGTGTTCTATGGATTTCGGTGAACCACATAGTATCTATAGAACTCATTTTTCAAATTTAGAAAATGAGGACTTGACTATTTGGACACTATCATTCAGTCTAATTGAGAACACTCATCCATTGACTTTCTTCTGAAACCTTTATCATACCATTCTTTAAATTTTTTGTTCTCAGTTTAAAGCATTTTGTTCTAGGTAAGGTATAAGTAAAACATTCTTTTATTCCTTTTATAGATTTTAAAATTAAGAAATTGAAATCAATTGATTGCAATAGTGGTATAAATAATGCAGAATCAAAATTCAATACAGATATAATCTGAACAAATCCATATGAATAACTGAGAGATGAATACTAATTTCTATCCAGTTTTAGTGCCATTCTTCATTCCTTATAATACTGTGCACACATTTTACAACCTAGATTATTATTCATTTTTACTTGTCAATCACAGCCCTTTAAATCAAACCGCCTGAACCAATTTCTTTTGAGTTAGTTTATGCACAACTCATTTTTATATTAATGGTCTATGGAGTTCCCAATGCTAAGTGCGAAGGTGTAATACTTTGTGTGTTTATGTAAGCATGTGTGTGTTTGTGTGCGTGTGTGTGTGTTTGTGTGTGTGTGAGAGAGAGAGAGGTGATATGAGAGCAAGTTTCAGGTGTTGAGGAAAAAATCTTACTCCCATGAAATTGACCTCATTTATCTTCCTTCCCATTTTTTACTGGATTCTTTATCTTCTTCCCACCAAAATGTAATACTAGAACAGTTTGGTGTTTTCCAGCAGCAAGAAATGTAGTTGCACATTCAAATACCTCAAACCCAAAGGCAATCAATACACTATGACAGGTACGTTGTTCCAGAAGAAAATTGTTTTTGTGCTCCTTAAAGGAAAAGCAATGAATATCTGGAAGAAGGAAAAAATCCAGCCTCAGAAGTAACTACATTTATCACTCTTCAAGAGAGAAATTAAAAAAGAAAGTTAACTTTAAAACAATGATTAACTTAAATCATCTTCACAGGCATTATATATGACCCTACTAAAGAAAAAAAAATATGTCAGTTACCCATGGAAAAAGTAAAAAAAAAAAAAAAAAAGAGTGCATCATTTTACACCAAATGAAAATGTGGGGCTGGGGATTTAGCTCAGTGATTAGAGTGCTTGCCTTGCAAGCACAAGGGCCTGAGTTCGATCCTCGACACCACAAAAAAAAAAAAAAATGAAAATGTGGATGTTCAGTGCATTTAAATCATATACCTAAGTCAATTTTTAACTTATTTGTGGGTACTTGTATTTCTTTTTATTCATATTAAATACACAAAGGAGTTAGTAGTAGTAGAAGCCTAAAGCTAAACTTAAAATAATTTTCAGGTCATTAATACTAAATTGACCATTTAAACTTAATAGCATAAGACAAAATGTGACTTAATGTTTCAGAATTATGGAGGACTGTTCAGTGCTTCCATGTTTGTCTAGATATGACCGATGGGTACTTTTGCATATGGATGAGTGATTTTGTAATAAACTACATTTTTATAAGCTATCTGATGGGTTGAGATAGTCACAATTGAAGTTGTATTTAGGGGTAAAGATCTCATTCACCCAGAAGGAATTGTAAACGTGGAGAGTCAGAAATCAGAAAATGGTTTCTTACTTACGAAAATTGTAACGTAGTGATTATAATTTATAATGACAGTTTTGAAATGGGCTTGTGTTGCAAGAGTTAAGAGAAGAATATACTAAACAAAAATGCTTTCAACAACAATCATCCCAGAACTAGAGAAGCTGAGGCCACAAGTTAGAGGCCAGCCTGGGCTGCATAGTGAGTTCAAGACCAGTTTGAACTACATAGTGAAACGCTGTCTCAAAAAACCACACACGCACACACAAAAATGCCTTCAAACAACAATATTTGGCCAAAATTAAGCAATGGTAGATTGAAACAGCTAAGTACTGATTTTTTTTTTTTTCCTGTGCTGACCAAGACATAAAACCCAAGCTGACAGATTTAGAGGAACCTGGAATACTAGCACAATTTGAGGACTGGAGATAGCCAAAGAAATAAAAGCTGGATCAAGGACTCTTTGCAGAAAGAAACGTAAGAAGTGGACTTTTCTAAATTGTGTTGATCAAGAAAGAGAGCGAAAGAAAGTTGATTCTATTACTTTTTTGAAATAATCAAAATATCGTATTATGAGCAACATAGATGTCATTGACTTTAAAATTATTAGTAATATTGTGTGCTAAGTAGCCAGATTATACACACACACTTGTATATGTGATGTACATGTGGCCAGGAGAGGTGACAGAGGATTTCTGTTGAGTGCAAAATTTAATGAGTTCCCAAAACACTCAATAATCAACAAATAATAATTTAATCTAATGTTTAAAAATGAAAATTAACCAAAAAATCCCATGGTGAACAAAAGATCACAATTTTAATTAAAAATAGGATCAGTGTATACTTTTTTATGCATTCTAAAACTCTGTTCCTGTCTGGTTAATTAGCTTGCAAACCAAAGATCAAGCTGTCTTCCTTAACATTTTCACAACCTTCGAAAACAAATTTGGAATATTTCATGTTTTTTTTGGTACGTGTTTATTCATAATATAGCATACTAGGTCTTCAGTTTCAGAGTTCATTGGTTGGTAACTACAAAAGGCATCTTACTGAAAATCAGACACCTGAGAATTTTCCTCTGATATTCCTTCTAACCAATGAGTGTCATGAGTAATAAGTATTTCTAATAGAATTAAGGTGAGTCTCTATAATATAAGCAACCAGGGAAGACACCCACTTTTACTACAGTGTTGGGATTTGCTGCGTATTTTTTACAATTGTAGAAAGAGAATCTTGATCTGCTAGGTAGAAAACATCTGAGAAATGAAAATGGGACCTTTCTCCTAAATGGGCCAGTGAAGAAATGAGGAGAAATAGATTCTTGTGGAGATCAAACTTTTGGTATACAGTCCTTTCAAACAGAAATTCCCTCTTGAAATTAAAGCATTAGAAAATAAATTCTTCAGAGTTTATGAGCAAATTGAATTGTATTACAACAACAATAGAAAAATCACTAATTGATTCTATCTTTTTATTTAACATCAAAAAGAAATACATGGGATCATTAGAGATTATAATGAAAAACTATTCACATACAAACTGGAAAACCGAGAAGAAATGGGAAAATTTCTGGACACGCATAACATATTAAAATCAAACCATGAAGACATAGAAAACCTGAGCAGACCAATAACAACAGATGAGATTGAATCAGTAATAACAATTCTCCCAAAAAAGTAAAGTCCAAGACCTGATGGTTTCCTTGATGAATTCTATTGAACTGTTAAGAGGAGCTAACACCAATTATTTCCAAACTATCCCAAAAAAATGAAAGTCTGAGAACTCCTCACATATGATTCTATGAGGCCAGCTTTATCCAGATGACAAAAACAGACAAGAGTACAATAAAAACAAGGTTTAGTCCAATATCAATGATGAACAAAGATACAGAGATTCTTTGTAACATATTAGCAATCAAATTCCAACCACATACAGAGCAGAAGGATCACACACTATAATTAAATGTGTTTTATTCCAGAGATGCAAGCATAGTTCAAAATATGCAAATCAACAGAGGTAATAAATCAAATCAATAGATGGAAAGACAAAAATTCTATGATCATCTTTCATAATAGATGGAACACATTCAATAAAATTCAATATCCTTTCATTATAAAATTTTATAAATTAGACATAGCAGGATCATATCTCAGCACAACAAAAATATGTGTAACCAACCTACAGTCACCATCATATTGAAGGGGATAGTCGGGAGCATTTCCTCTAAGATCTGAAATAAGACAAAAATTTTGGCTTTTACCTCACTTATTCAACACACAAATACTGGAGGTCTTGGTCAGAGAAACTAGGTAAGACGAAGAAATAAAATCTATCCATACAGATAGTAAAGAAGTCAGATTATTCTGTTAGCTGATGATGTGATGCACTTTATAGGAAAAATTAAAGATTTCCACCTAAGAAAACTATAACTGATCAACAAATTGAATGAAATTACATGATACTCCATCAACACAAAAAACAAGTAGCACTTTCAAAATAATGAACTTTCTAAGTATAAGAACAAGAAAGAAATCCCATTCACAGTACCTAAAATGTACATGCGACAAAAATAAAAACTTTAGCAGTAATTTTAATAAAGGAAGTGAATGACCTCTACGGTAAAAATGACAAAATACTGATGAAAATATTGAGGCTAGCATACACACACCCACCCATGATGTTCTTGTATTAGGGCCTCCTGTCAATATACTGAATCCCCTGTTATCTTGAGCTAAGTTAAACCTCTTCTCCTTTAAAATGTAGGTATTGGATATTGTATCTCAGCACAGAGAAAGCTGACTCAAACAGAAAACTGGTACTGGAGAAGAGGTGGGGTGGTGACTTCAGAAACTAGATGAGCAGATGGTTCAGAGCATTTAGAACTTGTTTGCAGAGGAGTAAGGAAATGTTTGGATATGTGGTTAGAGAAGGCCCAGAATACTGAAAACAGGGCTTGTTGGATGATTGTGGTAGGATCTCAGAAGTTCAGAATGCTGAAAGTAATGCAGACCAAAAAAGCCAGGCTCAGGAAGCTTCGGTTGGAAAAGGGCTCCACTGGCAATTGGAGTAGAGGTCATACGTGTTATGCTGTGGCAGAAAATTTGTCTACATTTTGCCCATGTCCTAAGATTTTGCAAGGCACCAAGATGAAGAGCTGTGAACTAACTGATCTGCAAGGTGATGTGTCAATGCATCACAACACACCCACAATACAGTAACATCCACTGTGGCAAGGGAACTGCTAGCTACTTTTAGTCAGATTTATAGTGGAAATTCACAAAAAACAGAATGCAAATATTTGAACAGTTTAAATTTTGGCTTGAATGGAAGCATGTGTAAAGCTGCAGCCAAAGGAGATGTGGTTGCTGAAGACATCAGCACCATTAAAAAGGAACTGATTACTCTGTATAGGGACTAGAAAAAAACACACCAGGAGGTCATCTCAGAAACAAGCAAGATTCCACCCATGGAAGGGTGAAGGTCCCTGAGATCCCTGCCCAAGAAAGACCCCCTAGGTAATTGATTCCCCAGGATTTAGAGGGCACTGCAGTCATGGTCCAAAGGGACCTGGCTGTGGTTTTTCCTTACAGAAGACTTTGGTGTGCTGTAAGGTAGTATTAGTGGTATTAGTTTTATCACTAGGCAGATTGCAAGAACCGTGAGCCCACATGTGGTAATAGTTTTACCATTATACAGAATACAAGAATTCTGAAGCCAGTGAAGCTTCCTCCAGACTTCAGAGGAAGGCCTGGAAGGCCAGAACGCCTGATAAGGCAGTGTGTGAAGCTGTGGGAACAAAAGCAAAGGTGCAGTGGAGAGCCCAAGAATTCAGAGGCGCTGGAAATGCGGAAAGTCTGCTGAGGCAGGTCACAGGCTATGAGGGAGTCAGCACAAAGAGAGACCAAGTGGGCAGCAACCAGCAAGCTGTTCGAATCCTTTAGAACTAAAATTTTAACGTAGTGTGCTCTGGATGCTGGGTATTGAACTACAGCACTCAATGTTTTCCCTGCTGGATTTTGGTTTTGCTTTGGCCTCAATCTTTCTCTCCTCTTATCTCTCCCTTTTGGAATAGGAATATTTACTCTGTGCCATTGTACCTCGAGATTATTGTAAATTGTTTTTGACTTTTTACAGAGTTTCACAGCTAAGAGCCTCAGAAGAGACTTTCACTTTGGCTTTTGAAAAATGATAGGATGCTTGAGAAGCAGGGAAGGGCTGTTGGCTTTCTGATGTACACAGATAGTTGTGGTAGGTGCAATTATGAACTTGCTGTTATTCTTATTCACAGATTAAATATGGTTTAAGGAAAAGTGTCTGTTGACAGGGGGTGGAACATGGCAGTGAGAGTGGAGTATCAGCTTGGTCGGCATTGGGTCTTCCCAGGACAGTGGTGGGGCACGTGTCTGGATGTCTCTGTGCTGGTCATGGAGGTGAGACCTTGGACTCTATGTCCTATTCCTTGCCCCATCCTTTCTGATGCTTCTCCTCTGCTCTGCTTCCTGGTCATCATGAATTAGGCAGCTTTTCTCTGTCACACCCTTCTGCCATGAAGTGTCTGCCTTGGAGTTGGGCACCCATGTACTAAATCCCCTGAAAGTATGAGCTATTCATTGTTTCCTCCTGTAAATTGTGAATATCAGGTATTGTGTCCCAGCGATGGGAAAGCTGACTAAACCGTATGGATAATCACAAACATGCTACCCTATGTGTGTACCTGACACAGGTTTTAACCTAAAAAATCTACAGTGATTTCCCTATGCCCAATAAATGACTTTTGCCCATTTAAATTTATTGTGATTTACATGAAATTTGTTTTTTTTCATGCTTTTCTCCTGTCCCGATTGTTATATTTTTATTGCTTAATATTTGCTTTATTAATTTTTAAATTTTCTTGTGCTCTATTTCATTTATTTTCTTAATAATATTATGGGTAAAATTGTAGTAAAAATAGTAATAGTATTTTGTACTACAGTATTTTTTATTTAAATATTTGGTGACCATTTATTTATTCACTATTTATTCTTGCATCTTAAATTTCCTTTATTTCTTTTTGAAACACTACTTTTAGTATTTTCTTTATTGAAAAGTTTGTGGCTGACTAACCCGGAGTCTATTCAATCTATTAATCTGTCCTATTCACCATTTTCTTTCAAAAAATGCACTTTCCACATTTTAAATTGGTAGAATTTTCTTTCAATTTATTTTAAAATTTTATGTCTATTTCTTCTTTACCTGCTATCAGTTTTTGAAACAACCTATTAAGAAGTTTAAATCAATCTAATTTTTGATATATGTATATGTTATGAAACAATTACCACAATGGCATTAATTAACCCATCTATCTTCTTACCTAGGTACCATTTTGTATGTGTGTGTGTAATATTTAAGGCCTATTTGCTTAATAATATTAAGTACACTATTCAGTACTTTTAACTAGAGTTTCCATTTTGTCCTTTAAATCACAACAATTTATTCATTTTATAATTGAAAATCTGTGCAGCTTGACCACATTTCCTGATTTTCCCCTGTCCACAGTCTCTGGAAATCACCATCTTATTTTGTGTTACAAAATTCTAATTCTTTTGAAATGTAATAATATATTACTTTAGGTACCATCTGAATTCAACCTATGGAGTTATTATTAAGTACATCAAACATGTCATTGAGATATTTCATGCAATTCTATGTCCTTTATAAAATGATTCTGTTTTCCTAAATTATTTTGTATCTCTTTAAATTTCTCATTCTTAATCAGTCCTATTCATTTCTAAACTTTTTTTGGTCAGAATTTTCCTATCAACAGAATTAATGAGAATATTTGGTTATTAGTTCCACTTTTCCCATCACTTTTTAAATTATTCCATATCATTTTTAGGGACTCATCTTTCCATCTGCTGGCACATTTCTGTTTATCTTTTAATATCTTGTTTTAAGTAGTTAAATTACTTCTCTTGAGAATTACTGGAATTTTGGTACATTGTATTAAGAATATCATTAGTTATTTTCTTCAGCGAATATAAAGTTTGGCTAATCCCTTGATTTTCTGTTTTTGTGAACTTTTGTCATGTTTTCTCACTCTAGTTTTCTCTTCTATGAAAGAATTGATAATAACAATAAGAACAGGGAATTATCTCACAGGGAAAGAAGTTGTTAGGATAAATGAAGTAATGAATGTAAATAGTGCCTGGCAAGCAACAGGTTTCATATAAATATTAAATTTTGCTGTTATGCTTGTCAAGATAATCATAGATAATTTTGATGACATGTTATGCGAGTCACTTAAGTGAAGTCTATGTTTTAGATTTAGTGTTTTCTATTTTTACTGTAAATCCCTGCATGTTCTCTATCGTGATTAGATAATGGGGTTTATACCACTTATTTTTTTCTTTTTCTTTTGATTTCAACACTGTTCTTAAACAAGATTTAAAAAACATTGCTTTTAAAGAGCCTGCAAAAAGAAAAAAAGGCTGGTGCATGTGTTTAAACTTCTTTTTTACATCATTTAGATCTTCTCAACTAATACGTGTTTCTTTATGTTAAATATTCTTTTGTTTGTTTGTTTGTTTGTTTGTTGTTGTTTTTTTTGCTTTTGTTTTTTTTTCTGGTGCTGGGGATCGAACTCAGGCCCTTGTGCTTGCCAGGCAAGCACTCTAATCACTGAGCCAAATCCTCAGCCCCTTATGTTAAATATTCTTATTCTTTCAAATATCCCTTCCCTTTAGCTTTCAGCACATGGAGAAATTAGATTTCTTTACCCCTTTACTGTTAGGAGTACAGTTTACCCAATTTGTTGGAGTCAGTAAGTTGTGAGAGGTTTTGTGGTAAGGTTAAGACTTACATATTTAAACACACAAGTTCTATGATCGCCTTTCTTGTTTTGCACCACTACTGGAGAAGTCTTCTGTCAAAGTGTTGCCAGGATACTAACCAGCTGATGTCCTGAGTTACCATATGGGGGACGACGGCTTCGGAGAGTCCAGGTTTGCAGGAGACTTTGAATGATAGAAAAAGCAGGCTTCTGTTGCACTGAGCCACAGAAATTTCAGAATTCCATGTTGACTAAAATAGTCAGAATATCATCCGAAAAAATAAAATCCAATGAAGGAAGACTAACCTTGAGTTGGAACTTGAAGGCCGATGAATGACTGAGAAGAAAGGGGCTGTGTGTTAGGCTGGAGGATGCAGACATGTGCAGAGGAGGGGTGTGAAGATCAGCCCGGCAGAGGCCACAGAGCAAGATCACGTATTGGTCAAAGATGGCAGGGGGCCTGGCCTAGACAGGAGAACTTGCTTCCAAGATTCACAGCCGGACAAGTTCACAGGACAAAAAAATTGATGAATTCAGCTGTGAGAGAGAATAGCTCAGGAGAAACAGAGAGGATGGACAGGGTTCCAGTCTTTACTTTGAAGATGCGATCTAGGGTGTTCATTTCAAGTTTTTCCAGGATCGCTATTCTTCAGAATAAAGCAGGTCAACTGAGGAGGTAGTAACTATTGGTTTTAGCTCAGGTAGTTAATAAGTCACCATTAAAAATCATGAAAAAATAGATATTTCAATAATTCAGCCTAAAATCCAGTCTTTTCTAGTAACTTTACTGTCTTCTGGACAGTAATCTTACAAAGTCTATCAAATCCCAGGTGACTAGGACACTAGAGAGAGTCTAGTGGTACAGTGGTTGTTTTACTTATCTAACTCAGTGGTGCCAAACTGTAAAACAGAATTAGGCTCTGCTAATAAGTCTTTGAATAAATTATTATCTTCCAGGTACAGGCAGTCTGACTCTGTGCAGGAATGTTGAGTTTAACTGCCAGGAAATCTTAAATAAAATATAACAGGATTCCCATTTGGAAAAACAAAATTGATGCCAGAGTCTGTTTCTAGAAAGATGAGCAGGAAGGATGTAATTTAAAACTTTCAGTGATAATAGAGAAAAAATTTATAAAATATAGATAGTAAACTATAAATTTGTATTTATTCCTCTTTAAATAACTGTTGATTTTTGCTGAATTATAACATGTTAGAAGGAGAAAGGAAAATTGTTTCATCAAAGCTATTTCTTTTTTTTTAGATTTTTATTAAAATTTACGAAAAATTACACAAACTTACAGGCCATTACACAAGCTAACAGACCACAATACATTGTGCCTTTTGCTTATGACAGTGAGCAATGTGAAAAAACACCTACATAGAGCAGTTAAGTCACAACTATATAAAATTACTATAGTACCCAGTGTATGTGTCACTGATTTAAGTTTGAGTTGTTAGGTTCTTATTTTTAAGGCATCATCAAAACTATTTCTTTCTAAATTTCAGACACCAGGAGAGGTAAAGTCGAGAGGTGTATATAACAGAGATTAATAACATATCCTTGTTCTCTGGGTGAGGATGACATAGACACTTCCAGAGAAGCATCCTCTACAATGTGGTCACTCTGCTGTAGCTTTAAGACAGCAGACAGATCTGCCCAGCGTTGGTTATTACACCCTCAGTGAGTTCCACTACAAAACAGTTTGGGATACCTAATTTGTCAGGACTCATTTCTTCTTTTTTCTGTGATTGCCCATATCCTAAGTCTTTATTTAGTCTTCCTTTATGTATGGAGTGTCTTCTTATTTGGCCAAAGTCATTCCATTCTTACCTATTTTATCCTGTACTTGATGGCCATCAAATAAGGACTCAGATCATTGCAAACAGACTGACATTTGGACCAACAAAGAAAAGAGCTGAAAAAGGAAAACAGTTTCATCAGTTGGAGGGGAAATTCTCTCTCTCTCTCTCTCTCCTTTTATTCTTTGCATATTTTCTTTATTTTCTTATGGAATACTTTTTTCCCAAGGTTTGTTTTTCTTATCCTATTTTGTTTTATCTGTGTATATCCTCGGCTATTTCAGTCTGCTTGGTTGTAACTGAGATTTCCACTTAGCTCTGTTAGCAAATTACAAAAGATGCCAATAAAACAAGAGAAGGGTTTTAAACATTAGTTCAAAAATTATCTAAGAGCATTAAACCATTAAGTGCTTTAGTTTTCAGACAAGAAATAAAAAGTAAATACTTTAAAGGAAAAGATATTATTAATATATCTGAGACAGAACCTGGTCTTAGAGACAAAATACCGAGAATCAAATTTAGCCTTCTTCTGACCTGTAGCAAGCAATTTAATTGCTCAAAAATAGTAATTTTATATACTGGTTTCTGATATTATATTCAATATTTATATTTATAATAACATATTTTATATCAACATTGAAGAAAAAGGAAGAAATACATACTTATGGAAAATAAACTTTTACATGCCATGTGAATCCTCATCTCACTTATTCTGAAATGTAGTACAAATACATGATTGATGATATTTTAGTCTAATTTTACTGGGCTGGAAATTTATGAGTGAAGTACTCTTTATTGTTCTTGTGTTCGGGGGTAGTATATTTGGACAAATATTTGATTTTTATAACTTGACACCCTAGAGGCCTTATTTTTACATTGTATGTAGAGCTAAAAGAAAAGGATCTGTTACTCTACATGAAAGTCTGTGAGAAACCTGTACAGGGGAGTATTTGAGATCATTACTCACATGAGAAATCCTTGGAATGAAAATAGCGTGCTTCCGTGTAATTCCTCACTTCTGAGCTGTGTGCAGAAAATGACCTGGCAACAAAAGCCTGAACATATAAATCTCTTGTTTGAGGTCATCAAGCAACGTGTTATATCAATGAGCTTCCGCTACTAAAATCTCTTACCAAGGGGGAGGAGTACATTGAACATATGCATTATGTGTTTCCACGTAGAGTTATGAATTGTTCAGGCTTTAAAATAAAGAAGTGTATTTTCAGAAAGGGCAGTAAAATTCTACAGAAGTCGGAGCAAATTACTGAGTGCTGGTACTATTTACTCCCAATTTCTTCCTTTGTTTTTATTTTTACTTGGTCATATCCCTTCACATGACAGAAGATTCATCCTGAAACCTCAAATTTATTAAATAATATAAAATATCTTTTTAGCACTCCCATAAACACCACAAGAAATTAAATACATAGAGCTATTCAATTAACCCCCCTCACTAAGAATATCGGAATTGATGTTTTTTCTCTGGTCAGTTTAGGGGCAATTTCCTCAATGTCCCCTTCCCTTCCATGTCCATTCAGTAATTTTTTGCACAGTTTCTTTTTTGTTTTGTTTGTTTGTTCGTTTCTTTTGGGTGCTGAGTATCAAACTCAGGGTCTTGCGCTGGTAGGCAAGCCTTCTACCACTGAGCTAAATCCCCAACCTGAAAATTTCTTTCTTTAATGACTGGGCCACATCCTTTTCCTCATTTATTTTGCCTTCAGGAATTTTTCTCTGCTCCTCTTTGCTCTTGTCTCAGAGTTTCTCCAAATTCCAAATAAATTCATCAAGATAATAAGATAATTTTAAGATAATATTCTATAATAGTATATAATATTTAAGATATTTTATAAAAGTTATCACATAAAAACTTTCTCATAATGGGAAGTAATACTCTCCAAATTATAATTACTACACTGTAGAATTTTTTTTATAAGAATGGAAATACACATTCCTTAATTGAGGGATATTCTAGAATTCTGAAAGAATATCTATTTAAGCTTGTGTGTGTTTTTAAATGACAATTTATATGCAAGTTCATCAATGGAACTATAAAAGATAAATGGGTTGTGTCAGGCATCATTTACTGATATGTTTTGTTACTGTCAGAGCTACTTGGACAGGAACAATATTGATGATAAGCCTGTGTCAAATGTGACTGTTTTTCTAGTTTAAGCAGGATATGGAATATTTCACAATATTTCATTGCACTTGTAAGATGTAGAATTTAAACTGATGCCTATTGTTAGATGCCAATTTTATTGTCAAATAAATTGAATTTTCTCCCTATTGAAACTGAACGATGGTTGAAATTTTGGATCTACTATTATATTTAACATAGTTCAGAAACAAAAAAGAATATTCACTAAAAAGTGTTCCATTGACGTGTCCATTGAACTTTTATATAGTAGAAAATATTGAGTACACTAAAAATGTTACAATACTGTAATATTTGAACATTAACATTCTCAGTGGAATAATGTACAGTCAGTAACAAAAACAGTATGATCAAAATCTTATCAACCCATTTACTCACACCTCTGAAATGTTCTGACATGCTTTCACAAGATTTTGTGTTTCATCCTAAATTTTAACCCTCTACCCAAAGTCCATCCCTAATTGCTGTCCATTGCATTTTATATCCATATCTATCTTATACATTTTTCCTCTTGCACATATAATTTTCTCAAGGATAATTTCTCTGATCTTTGAAATTTCCATTTTTTAAAAATAAAACTTAACTTCATAATCACATTTTTGGATCCAAAGAATTTCATTATAGTGTTATTTTTTACTAGTCTTCTTATTATGCTTGAAAATAGTACAGATTTCTATAAAATAACTATTAAAAATTAGACATATCTTTTATATAATTCAGACTGCATTTTCTTAAAATTACCTGTTACTTAGTTTAATGAACACTTTCACACTTTGTGTATTACCACCACAATGGTCTGATTATCCCTGTACTGGTATGAGAGAACACATTTCTATATTGCTCAAATAATCAATTCAATCTATGACTTGATAATATTTTGCATGAGATTGATGTGTTAGGCTTCACTTTCGTCACTAAGGTAAAAGATTGGGCCATTCTCCTCTGGCCCATTCACCTTTATTTTCCTCTTACCTCACGAAAGCCACTTTTTCTGTATAATTTTTTTAGGGTAAGAGAATAATTAAAAAGTGAATGTTTCCATTTAGAACTATGTTTTGTCATGACTTTACACTCAAAGGGAAAAATATCAAAGCAGGATGATGTCTTATATTACATCGACTCCCCAAATATATTGCTTATCCAACCCGGTGCTAGATGTCCGTGTGCATGACTCATGTATAACTATAACAGACGACAGAACACTACAAGAATTCTGAAGCAACCATTTCACAAATGGTTCTGATTTTATCTTCAGCCCCAAAGTCACCCATTCAGAGTTCCCTTTAGAAATGAAAATAAAATGAAGTGTGTCCCAGTGTAGCTGCCTACTATCCACCTTACCCTTCTTGCGGAAACTTTCATCCAAGTACCCCTGTGTCTGTTTGTATCTATGTATTTTAATTAGTCCTCAAACAATTCTCATGGAACTAATACCTGCCATGAGAATATGAGGAAAATACTGAGGTGGAACAATTTGTTCAAAGTGTTTGAGCTAAACATTAAAAGTGCCAAGAAAACTCATTCCACATGCCTAATGTTTTTAGTGATACATTTTAATAAAAGCAATTTCCAGACAGGCCCTTAATTATTTCTACCCTTGTATAGCAATACAATATCCCTCACACAAAAGAACGTTTAAGAAAATTTCTTAGCTATTGTGTGATATCTGACACATACCAGGTAGAACCAACCCTTTGCCCACTTTTTCCCTACTACTATTTAGAAGTAAAAGTGTTTGCATGTAAGATATTAAATTGAACAATATATATAGCTACTTGTTTTCCAATTTCATTTAAAACTGAACTAGGTGAAGATTATTATACAGGGCAGAAAATTGCTCTGGTGTATAACATATAAAAAAAAACTTAGTAAAATCATCAGTCCTTACTTTAATACACAGTGCAGTAAGTTTTGAAAAGAGTATTACAGTTCTGCTTTTTATTAACTCATTTTGTTTTCAATATAGTTGATATGTAGGAAAATATATTGCTATTTGCATATGATGAAAACGTAGGTGAAAAGAAAATATGGAGAATCACTGTTAGAATTTTTTGCAAAGATTATTTAATTAGTTAAATTCTACCAGTAAATTTATAATGTAATCTAAACCTCCTTCCATGAACTGACTGGTTGTGGGTTCAGAGATTATAATTCAATTTTAATATTAATCTTCACCCAGGAGAAAGATGGAAAAACAAATGTCCTTTATCAAAAGACCTGGTAGCTATCAAAGAGAGATTAAAGTATTTTGGACAACAAAAACAACTTATGTCATAATTTATGGCATGCTTTTACATGCATTACAGTCACCATAATAAAACCTAGTGAGGTAGATATCATTTTTATCACAGCTATTATCTCTCAAATTAACTTAAATGATGAGAGAATATTGCTTTATATACACATAAAATATAATTTATATCCAAAGAATTCCATTTGTCTGTATGATATACCTCTTTTCTCCAGTGGCAATTGAACCTATAACAAAACTTTTGTGTATCTAAACTATATTTAACTTTAGAGTACAAAGATACAATCATCTATTACTCTCAACTCTTGCACTTGGACTAGCTTCCATTTATATATTTAAATAATGACACAGATACATGCAGTCTGCACTATTCCTCAATCCTGGGCAATAAAAGACCCTGATCTCTGTATGTCCAAAAATTCCTGTAATACTTTTAAGCATAATATGTGAAGTTACACAGATTTCACCAATTTGATTTTATTAAGTGCCCCTCCAGTAATACAGCAGTATATTTTCCCCACCATTTAATGATCCGAGTTGAGAGTCTCGCCTCTTTCACCCAAGGTAGTTACTGTATCAAATTCAGTAAGTTCTTCTAGCTCCTAGCACCAGTTTCTTTCCACCTGATCACACAAATACTTTCATCTTTTCTACTTTCACAAATGCCATGTTAAAATCTAGATATTAGCACTTGCCTGGATTGTGTGGTTACTTGCTCTTACCCCTGATTTTAAACATAGACTACTTTTCTTGTGCTGATTTATCCCATTTTTTTCTTTTTCTCTTCCTGGCTCTATCTTGTACGTTCAATTAATTTAGCTCATTCATTCATTCCTGTGTCTTAGCCTTAAAATAAAACATTAAAATCTTTACAGGTAACCAGTCATTTGTTTCTCTACATTTTATGTTATTCTGGTTATTCTTGCATTTATTTCCTCTTTCGTCTGTTGTCATATAATGTCACTGGAGGGCAATTCCCCACTCCATAATTTCTTCCAAAAGTCATCACCAGATAGGCTGGAACCTCTTCATCCAAAATACTGAGGGGCTGGCACCCTTTCTGGAGCCCAGGATGCTGAGGCTGCCCTCCGTTTCACGACAGAGGGAACAAACTCCGATTCAGCACTTAATTACCATGATACTTTTGAAAAACAATTTTAATAGAGCAATATTAATAGTATTAATAGCACTAGTAATGGTAAGTATTACCATTATTGGTATTTTTAAAGCTTTGGGCTCATTTATTATTTAGATTAGTGCTACTAGTAGCAGTTTCTACTAATAATAAACCTATGACTGACATTTTTTCTACTTTAAAGCCATGTTTAGCCTATACTCAATTACAAATGTATAAAATGTGCATTTTCTTCATCACTTAAAATTTCCATAGTAAATTGCAGGCAATAGTAGAATTAAATCTTCTACGCTGTCAGTATACTGTCTTTGTATCAGAGGATATGTACTCTTTCTATGCTTCCATCTTCCTATTATTTCACGTTATGTTCCTTACTCACAAACGTGCATTCCCAGTGCGACACTGTTAAACCAGTACATTGTTATCAAAGTTCAGAGCTAACGTCATTGGCTTGCTTCAAGGTTCAATTTCCTGTTGAAGCAGAGACTTGTCTGAACTTACAGTAGCAAGTCTGTGTGACTCATAGTTTAATAATTTTATGGGATTTAATGTGTGTTGAAACGCTTTGGAAAGCATAAAGCAATATTTAAATGCTGGTGTTTATAGATGCTCTCTGTATTACTTTCAATTTGCTATTACTTTAAATGCTGGTGTTTATAGATGCTCTCTGTATTACTTCGAATTTGCTATTATTTTCACTACAGAGAAATGCAATTTTTCGCGAATCATTTTAGAATTCTGAGAAAAAAAAATTAGTAGTATTCAGAAATGGGACAACTAGCCCTGTATTTACAATTTGCCAGTTGTGTGCCAAACGTCTTAACCACACCATGCTTTTGAAGTCTCACTCTGCAAAGTGAACATAATCCTAAGTTGATTAAGTCACCGGATTGTGGTGATAACCAAATATGCTGAAAACAAATATGTATTTTATAAATGATGCAGTTTTGTTAAAAATATGTGTCAACCACAAGCTTTTTTGCTAAGTCAGAAAATGAAAATATACTGGTAGGTGACTTCTACTTCTGGTCACTAATTCCCATTTTCTTTGTGT
Organism: Hystrix cristata; assembly: GCA_004026905.1. Taxonomy (NCBI): domain Eukaryota; kingdom Metazoa; phylum Chordata; class Mammalia; order Rodentia; family Hystricidae; genus Hystrix; species Hystrix cristata. The sequence continues at coordinate 46,583 of PVJO010008961.1, read as the reverse complement.
ACATTGGCAAATAGACTGATACACTCTAACGAGCGTTCAACTGAAGAATAATGTGTCAATCTGTCTCCCAGTCTTTTCTGTTATCTAAGAGAAATACACAAGGGGTACAAACAAATAATGAGAAAATATTTGTGATCCACAGTTATTTATTTAAGGTTTGGTATCAAATGAAATATACATTATGATGAATGTGTGTAATATTAACATACACTTTAAAATCATGTTTCTTGGGCTCTGTGTTCTCCAATTACTTCTCTATCTTTTTTTTTTTTGTCTTTCATTCAACACATAATCTGCATGGAAATCTAATTGTTGCTTTCACTATGTTTAGGATATACCTTGTGATTTACTTTTTTACCATTATTACATTTGTGTGTGCATGCTCATTTACACAAATATAAGGAGAAGATCTTTACCAAAATCAGGGCAGTGTTTTGAATTATGACCAAATTATGTGTAAGTTATATAAATAAATATGTATGTAAGTATGTTTATTGTTTTGTGTTTTTTTAAAAGTTTCTTCAGTGAATTCAGTTACTTTGTGCTATCCTATTAGCTAAAACAAAGGTAAATAGCTCATGCTACTTATATCCATTTGAAAAGCTAAAATGTTTTGGAATAAAGCTTCATATTGCTTTTAAATATTTCTCCCTCCTAACATTCAATGCAATCCAAATTCACGTAATCCAAAGTAATATATTTAGTGTTTATTATTTTTGTTTTTTCTTTAAATTTTATTTTAAAGGTACATTTTATATATGCATAGTGATAACATTCATCATGGGGAATTTGTACCTATACATGGAATGTCTTGTTGCTTCTTTTTTTCCCATTCCCTTCCCCTCTCTTCATCCCCTCTTCCCTCCTTATTTGCAAAAGCTCTGTTTCCATTTTTTCCTTCTATTCTTTTTTCTCTCGCCCTCTGTTCCTTTCCCCTCCCCCTCCTTTGTTCCCCTTCTCATTTGAAAAATTTCTTCCCTTTCCCCATATAATACATTTTAGACCTTATTTACACTTTCTATTTCTCACACTAGAGAAACAATGCAGTATTTAAACATATGTATCTGATTTATTTAACTTAAGAGTATGGTCTCAAGATGCATCCATTTACCTAGAAATGTCTCAAGCGTATTGTTCTTTTTGGCAGTTGTCTCTTCACTCTGTTGGTGGTTTCTTTTGCTGTGCAAAAGCTTTGTAATAAGATGAGATCCCAGTTGTGGATTCTTTGTGACACTTCCTGGACAATTGGGGTTTTGTTCATAAAGTCTTTGCCCACACCTATGTCTTGAAGAGGTCTACCCATTCTATCTTTCAGCAGATTTAGTGTTTTTGTTTTACTATTTAGATCTTTGATCCACTTTGATTTTAGTGTAGTGCATGGGGAAAGATATAGGTCTAGTTTTAATCTTTGGAATGTGGAGAGCCAGTTTTTCCAGCACCATTTATTAAAGAGGCTATCTTTCTTCAAGTGAGGGTGTTTAGCCCCTTTGTCAAAGATAAGGTGGCTGAGAGTGTTTGGACTTGTTTCTGCATCTTCTAATCTGTTCCATTGGTTCTCTGGTCAGTTTTTTTGCCAGTACCATGCCGTTTTTGGTGTTTTTTTAGATTCTCACAGTTAACTTCTCTGTTTTACATACCTATATGTTCTTCTTTAGTCCAACATAAATCATTTTCAGTGTTCAATATATGGTTTCATACACACACACACACACACACACACACACACACACATGCCCACGCGCACACACACATAAAACACACTCTTTCATTGTATCAACATATTTGGTCAAATATGTCTTACCATATTTATAGAAATTTTTTTCAATAAGATAAACTTCAATTTTTTTACACTGGCTCTAGCACTATTCCCATAATTGGTACACAATAAAAGATCCTTTGATTTGTTTTGATCAAAATGATTATTTCTTAACCATGACTGTCATCTTTGGATTTCAATAAATATTACTTCAACTGTTATTTAGCTATTTCTTCTAATCAGCCCCTAAAACAAATGTGATAAAAAGAAAATTATAAAGAATCAAACCTTATCATTTGTTTCAGTGATCAATAGAATTTGATTATTTACAGACTTACAGCAGCCTTAAATTATTACTCATCACTTATTTTGGGGAGAGGGTGTGAGGGATTGAACTCAGGGCTTTGTGCTGGGTAGGCAAGCTCTCTACCACTTGAGATACATCCCAAACCCCATCACTTATTTTCATGGAGGATTTAAGATAGTGATTTATAATAAAAGGTAAAATTCTTAACAGAAATTAGCACATAAAATACTAGTGGAAAGAGGAAGAAATATCAATTGGATGCCAGTTACTTACAAACCAATACTTAACAACAAGCTTTATTAAATGGTTTATTTTATTTTTGTTATTATTATTATCATTATTATTATTTTGGTTTTCTGAGACAGGATCTCACTATGTAGTTCAGATTGGCCTTGAACTCACTAAGTAGCCCAGGCTGGCCTCAACCTTGTGGCAATCCTCCTGCCTCAGTCTCCCAAGTACTAGGATTACAGTCATGTTCCACCACGCCCAGCTCTGTAAAACATTTTAACAAGTAGATTTCTGCTACCTTAAACTCTTACTTGAATAGTCAGTGTACTTAAAAGGGTACATGGAGTCTTCCTACACCAAGTTAAATGGTGGTCTCCCAAAACCTGAGCAAGTGATACATCTTCCTTTATGTTTGCAGTGGTTGCTGTGATAATAATTTTAACTCCAGACATTCAAACATTTACACTAGTACACTAATAAGTACTAGTATTGAGCTCTATTTGAACTTTGAGTTAAAGGCCAGAAAGAACATAAAAATATTTTGAAATGTCAGTCCTTGGTGTATGAAAACATCAAAAATCTTGCACAGAAATGCCAATTTCCCTAGTAAAAATGAATTTGCCACTCACATCTTTAAAAATCTTTATACAGAAACGTATTTGACAATGCTATCAAAATGAGTCTTTCATGCCACTGAAATCTACATTTCCTGTAGCAGTGTCATGCACCTATGCTCAATAAAAGTCAAGGAGAACTCTGTTGAAGTGACAGAATTTCTGCTTGGGCTTAAACTACTTAATTTTATAAAAGCAGGTTTTGTGCACTGTAACAGTGTATAAATAATTTGAAGAGTTTATACATGGCTATACATATTTATTCCTTAAGTATATTTTTGCAGGTCTACTTTTCAGTAGAAACTGTACAACAATTCACTTTAGATTAAACATTTTTAAATTTTATTTTATTAAACAAATTTCATAGCATAAATATCATAACAAAATAATAGAGAATAACAATAGTTAATACACAATGTATCATTATCTTCAAAGTAATTACTCAGAATAAAATAGATGGACCAAAAAATTCTTAAAAAGAGGAAACATAAAATACAAAACTTTCTTTATAAATGAAACAAATTACCATATAAATTAAAATACTTTTGAAACAATGGAATAGGTAATTTGGGGAAGTATTTGAATTTCTGCCTACTTCCTATTTATCTCTCTTCTATTTTATTCTTTGTTTGCTCTTTCTCTATATATAAATTCCTATATTGTTTCTTATAAAAGAGAAACCATGCAGTATTTGAGCTTTTGTGTCTGACTTATTTCACTTAACATTATGTTCTTAAATTACATCCATTTACCTACAAATGCCTCAAGCTTATCTTTCTTTATGGCAATTTAGTATTCTATTTTCTTATCCATCCATTGATGGACATGCGTACTAAGCAATCAGGCAAGAAAAAGAAATCAAAGTAATATGTGTAGGAAAAAACAAAGTTTAAGTATCATTTGCAGATGACAAAATCCTTTACTTACAACACCCACAAAATCCACCAAAAGACTCTTAGAACTGATAACCAAATTGAGCAATGTAGCAGGATATAAGATAAATACAAAAATCAATAGCATTCCTGTACACTAAAAATGAACTTACTCATGGAAAAAGAAATGAGGAAAGCGTTATCATTCATAATAGCATCCCAAAATTAAATACTTTGATATTAACCTAACTAAAGAAGTAAAAAAGCTCTATAATAAAAGTTACCTCACTCAGAAAAAGGAAACTGAGAAGGACATCAGAAAATGAAAAGGTATCACCTCTTCCTGGATAGGCAGAACCAACATAAACAAAATTATAATAGTCTCAAAACTGATATAAAATTTAAGGCAATGCCAATCAAAATACCAATGTCATTTCTCACAGATCTACAGAAAACAATACTAAAATTTATATGGAATCAGAAGAGACCCAGAATAGCAAAATCAATCCTCAGTATCCATAGGTTAAAGTTGTAGGTGAAGTTTTGCAGAATGAGCTTTGCTGTACAAAGAAGGAAATATATGTTCTACATGCCCATTCTGCAAATTATGACTTCAACTTTAAAATAAAATTAGCAATGCATATCTCATGGGACTGTTGTGATAACTACAAATGTATATAAGGATGTTTATTATTACTATACATTTGCTTTATATGTTCCTAATATATCCAACTGAAATATGCTCATTCATGTAACTCACATTGTATCAAGTATAAATTAACTACTGTTGCTAGTCCCTCACCAAAATATCTAGCTATAAATTGTATTCTCTTCCCTTAATTTTGTGCCCAGCTCTGTAATTGATAATATATACATCCTATAAAAACAATTTGTATTTATCAAATGCATGTTATAGTCATATGGTGGACTGGAGCCAGGGAGGTCAGTAGGAGCATTATAGTAAATATTAAGTATAAACTCCTTGAATTAAATCACCACGAGGAAACAGGAACCTGTAATTATCTGATAAGAGTGAGGTTAAAGTACCTAAGACTCAGGGTCTTCAAAGTAAAAACATAATTTTACATCTCAAAAAGGGGGCAAAGGAAAAAATGGGGGGCAAAGACAAAACACCTGTTGTGAGATAAGGTCTAAATGTTAGCATTGTAAATACGCAGACAGAGATGGGTATCAAAATTGAGGCCATAGAGGGAAACCTGTGGCATTAGAACTAGAATTGCTAAATGAAGAGAAAGAAAATAGAGACAAGATTGGGGAGTTTCAATTGTTGGCAAATGGCAGACTGAAAATTCTTATACACTGCTACAAAACACACAGAAAGACTAGGTAACATAGGTTTAAAAGTCATTATACGTGGATAGCCAAGCAAAGAGAAAATAAATGACTTTAGTGTATGTGGGAGTGGGAAAAGAATCAAGAAGAATCAATATTAAGAGGAAAATTTAAAAAAAAAAAAAAAAAGGAAACCTGAGGGGTAGACCTGAAGGCATTTGCCAATACCAAGACTAGAAACATAACTTTTGGGTATTTCTCTTGGAATCTTCTTAGTTACTTGAGCTGTTCAAAAGCAGATATCTGGAGCTGACAACTACTCAAAAAAATCTTCCTTTGAAAGAGTAGTATAGGAAAAAAAAAGTTCTCATGAGAAAATTAAGAAAAATTGCTTCTCATCTGTTATAATTTAGTTCTAGAATGTCCTCTAACAATCTCATGTGTTCAGAAGTGGGACTTTTGATAGGCAACTGATTTGTGGGGATGCTCTACTCACCAGTGAATTGATCCATTGATGAGTTCATATCTACATGTGCCATTTGGAGGTAGAGCCTGTTTGAAAGAGTGTATCGCTTTGCCTTGTAGAATATCTCTCTTTTTGCTCCTCCCTTCTCTCTTTGCTGCCTGCTTGCCTTCAGGTGAGTAGCTTTCTTCTGCTATTTCTTTCCAATATTATATTTCTGCCTTGTAGCCAGCCAACCATTGCCTGAATTTGCTAAAATTATGAACCATATTAAACCTCTCCACTTTTTATTTATGGGGAGAAAGTATTTTGTACCAGGGATGGGAAACTAATACATTATTCTAAGCTTCAAATGGGAAAATTGAAACTCATACCTTGAAATTCAGAGTGGAGCTCTTCTTTCATCTGAATTGAGTGTTTTAATTTTTAAAACCTGAAATTCAAGTCCTTACATTAAAGTGCAGTAAGCTTGGTAGCCTGGAGAAGCTATTTTAAATCCTCTTTGGGGAATGTAAATGTAAAATAAATTCCTCAAAATGCCCACTGGTTATCTTCATCCAAATATAAGTCTCAGCACAAATCTGTGTGTGTGTACGCACGTGTGCAAATGTGTGTGTATCTTTTCATATGCAGATCTATATGTATTGATAGAGAAATCACTGTGGATGTACCCCAAGTAGTAGAAGACACCAAACTTAAGATTCAATAAGTCTAATGAATCACTATAAAAATAAACAGAAATTCCCACTTAGACATATCAGCACTAAAAAACAACGAAAAAATGGAGAGTAGGAAGAAAAGCAGAAGATTATCACATTACTTTGCACAGTTTTATACTATTGTCATTTAATAAGAAGGTTTAAGAATGTACTGCTTCTAGATCTTCAATAAAGTAAATTCTACAACTTTAGAAAAAATGCCCTAAGCATTGCTGGATATACAAGAGAGAAGGGTCAATTATAAAACTCCTTAAAACTTAAGGGTAAAAAATTACAAAGTAAATAAAATAAGTCTATGTTCAATGTAGGAAAAGTCCAAAAAAATTAATACAATATAAAAATAAAAAGGAGTTATTAAAAATGAAAATCAGTAAAATAAGCTGTTAGGCATCTTTCCAAATAGATGACAGCAAATGGGGTGTACAGGAAGGTGTCCTTAAACTGATAATGTATATAAAGAAAAAAATTAAAAAGTTTTAATAAATGCCACAAAGAATATAAAATAGTAGAAATATTTCCCTTAAGATATGCTTGATATCAGTGTTTGTACTTATTGAACTGGTGATCATAGCACCAGAAAAAAATCATGACTTATTTAATTGTCTTCATGTTGATTTAATTATCAACAACAAAAAAAGAAGGAAATCTAAAGACAAATCACTGGAAGTAATAAAGTGTAGCAGCAATTTTTGGATATGTAAGTTAAAAAGCAATTGTGATTGCCATACATCTGCAGTTAAGAGTCAGAAAATACTTTCTTTTTTTTTTTTTTTTTTTTTGGTGCCAGGAATTGAACTCAGGGCGTCGTGCTTGCTAGGCAAGCACTCTAACCACGAGCTAAATCCCTGGCCAGAAAATACTTTTTTGAATGATGCCAATTAAATAATTAGAAAAGTTTCCCAGGATTTACTCTTACAGAGAATATTCAGGGAAAAAAATAGTTTATTGAGATGTTAAATAAAACCAAAATGAATGGAGCAATATGTTTATGTATGAGAAGAAAGTATAGTAATGATGTGAATTTCCTCCTTTAGCCATAATTTAAGATATTTCAAGAAGTATTAGTATTATTAAACCTAATGGGTCTCTGTTGATCTTCACAGAGGAAGTACAGAGTCCAGGCGAGGCAAGGATGGTTTGAAAAGAAACAAGGATGGAAGACTTCCCTTACCCCTTATCAGCTAGAGCACTCAGTAAGGTGAGGAGCTGGGACAGTGATTCAAAACTAGCCTGAGCAGGATGCAGATGCCAAGCGGATGTCATGTGTGTGCAGTATTGGTCCATGACCGTTGGCAACACACGGTCTGAGGCAGAGGAGGGAGGCGAGAAAATGGTGCCGTAGTGGTTGTTTCTCAGGATGAAACTGCTTTGAAAAATCAATTCATCTGGATTAAACTCTAAAGTAAAAACAAAGAAAATGGAACACTACAATTTTTGTAAGGAAATATAGTAATGCAGAGATTCATCTTTATGATGAGAAATGGAGATGAACGCATTAATTAGGACACAAATAACCAAATGATTGGGTAAATATAAATTTTGATTTTAACAAATATCAAGTTTGATTTTTAACTTTTATTTATACATAAAGTGAAGAAAAATGTATCAAATAGCCTCAAATTTGGGAAACATATTGGCGACACATAAATATTAAAGGATAATTACTAATATACACATATCTATTCCTTATCTCAATTATTTTTTTTACCAAGAACATGTATTGGTACATCGTATACATAATGATCATAATCAACATGATTATTTTGTACCTGTACATGATACATCTTGGCTTTCCCCCCCTTTACCCCCTCTTCCCCTCCCCTCCCTTCCATTCACCCACCCCTCCCTATCTGCAACAAATGTAGTTACACTTTTCCATTTTTTCCCCTTTCATCTTACTTTCCTTTTTTTTCTTTTCTTTTAACCTCTTATCTCAATTAATGAAGAAAAGAAACATATTAGAAAGACAAATGGAATCATACATGTGCTCTTAATTTTTAGTAAATCATAAAATGCCAACTATGTAATACTAAGATACATCATTTTAACCCAGCACATTGAGAAAAAATTACAATTTTGAGGTTGACAAATACTGGTAAGGGTATAGAGAATAGTAACTTTTATTCTGGTAAGGGAATTATAATTTGAAATAATCAAACTAGTGAACAACTTGAAAAAATCTATTATTGTTTGTATGTTTCAAAATAATACACTTAAAATGATCAAATTCAGGGAGATATAGAGAAGGTATCACTGCTCAAAACAGAAAGATGCTGAGTGTTTTCCTCATATCTAAATTGAGTGGTGTTAGATAGGTTGGAGATGTAAAGAACTCAGTAAAGCACAGCAGACATGTCTTACATAATCACTATATTTAAATGAATATAATTGAGTATAAAAGCTGGTTCCTAAATATAACTATGCTTAGCATAAATCACTTTCTAAAATGAAGACTCATAATCTGTCAGCTGCTCTGCTTGCTTCCCATTCTTGCCCTCTGGAGATGACTGCAAACACTGACATATTTGATCTTCTTAAGAGACTTACGGGCTGGAGATTTAGCTCAGTGGTTAATGTGCTTGCCCCTGAGTTCGATCCCCAAAGAGACTTATGTAGGCTACTTAACCTCCTGAGTTCTCAGATGGCTGTTTTTGTGCTGTGTCCCCATAAGAATTAGTTAAGCGAATTCTGAAGATCTAATGAAACCCATGAGTAGGGGAAGAATTCAGCTCCCTCGTGTAAGCTTTTGTGTCCAAATACAGAAACTTTGCTCTTTGTTCCCCTCAGTGATTAATTTCACATGTAGTGACTTCTGAGACTTTTTCATGTAATAATACAAACTATTATTCACAGAAAAGCACGACAAGATCATATTAACTTCTATAATTATTTTTATTTTAAAACTGAGCACAGTAAATAGTTTTGCTAAAAACAAAACAAAAAACTCAAAGACTCAAAAGTATTGCAGTCTGCTTTTTCAAATTCAAATACAGTTATCTAACTGTAATAATTGCCGGAAAGCTCATTTATAAAAATAAGTCTAAGACTCTCATAGCCAGTCAGAGCAAAAGCTAGAACTCAATTACAAGTCCTGCTACTCCGCCTGGAATTCTCCCTCTACACATCAACCTCTTGAGTTAAATTATTTTACAACTCAACATTTCACTGGACTGAGTGACTTTGGGGGGTTTAAGTGGGAAATTCAGCTAAGAGAATCTTCCACCCCTAAAGGAAGTGGTATGTCAAAATCTAATCAGCACTCCTAAATTTTGAGGAAACATTCAGGTAAGTGTTAGAGGTAAAAGGAATCATGGTCTGTGAGATAATTTGTGGTCTTCATGTGGTTGATAATATGCAAGACCATAAACATTACAGCTTCTCGACTGTAAAATTGGTGCTTGCACACGGGACCTATTCAGAGTCCAAAGACATGTGATTTATATCAGTCCTTGGCCCTTGTTTTTATCTTCTTGCCAGCGACTTCATACTCTGTGGTGAAGCGTGCTTTGTACTTTTGAGCCCTATCAGCTTCCAGATCTCAAAATTACTCAGGGAATGAAATGTGGGCTTTATTTTCTTTTTTATATTAGGGCACAAATGCTCCACCAGAAACTGTCACTGTCCGTTGTTCTGCTGCTACTTTCAGAGTGATCTTTCATTTAGTTAGGAAAAAACTTTAGGAGAATAAATGTGTAACTATAGTGTTTGAGTAGGAAGAATATTTGAGAGAAAAAGTCATCCACGTAATAACAAAAATAATCAAATGAAAGGCTTCATATCCCGGGAATACCGCATAGAACGTGTAGGAGAAGGAGAATTGGTCTGTGATCTAGCGGACAGAACTAGATTCACCCTATTATTACCGACACTGGCAGAATGTTTCATTAGTCTGGATTTGCCAGCTGCTCAAGACCTAGGGATCTTAACGTATTATATACTCACGTTCAGCAGAATAAAATGTCCCTTTATATTCCTTTCCATGAGACAAAAGGAACATTAGGAAGCCTGATTGCTTTCATTTCTAGGTGAAGTCCTTTCAACAAGATTTAATGTGTGACATGGACATTTTTCAAAATCCTGAATAAATACAAATGATCTTATTTTGCAAAAAAAAAAAAAAAACAGAAGAAACAGTAGAGCCATTAACAAAGTCCACATCACTAATAATATGTGTGGAACATAAGATACTATCAGGAACAAGATAAGAATTGCAAAGATTCTGTGCCACCAGATCTAAATTTTGAATGTAAAGAAGTTTCAGAAATATCTCAATAAATAATTTTCTTTAATAATTAAATAATAATAATAATTTGCTTAATAACTAAAATTGTCCTTTGATAAATATAAAATAAGACTACTGCAATTTTTAAAATATCATTGGATCATCTTTTAACTTTAAGACTTTATTATTTCTTAGTGATTCAGAAAATGCAAAACATTCTTATAATTTGTGACACTATAAATTCCATGAACTGCACAAAAGCCTGTCACAGAGGAAAGCAGAAATCTTAATACAACCATTGCAACTAATCATTTATTCGAATCATAAAATAATTTCAGGGTTATACTGTATGCAGAACATATGTCTTTGCCACTAGCAAACCAGAGACCCCAAAATTTAAGAGAAAAAAAATAGGACAGAAAGAATTTGATGTTAAGATACATAAAATTATTGTTATTATTTTAAAATTAGAATTGGCACATATCACAGTGATTATTTTAGAACTTAATCCTAATCTAATTACTTATAAATGTAGAGTTGTAAGAGATGAGACAGGTAATATTGAGTGCACAGATGTGCTACTTTATTAATAATTTTTATTTTAATGGTACATTTTAGTTATACACAATGATAACATTCATCATAGGGAATTTGTACCTGTACATGAGATATCTTTCTGCTTCTTTTTTCCCCATTCCCCTTCCGTCCTTTCATTCCCTCCTCCCTCCTTATTTACAAAAGCTTTGCTTCCATTTCTTCCTTCAATTCTTTTTTTTTCTTGTCCCTCCGTTCCTTTCCCCCTCCCCTCTCCATTGTTCCCCTTTCCATAAGAACAATTTCTTGCCTTTCCCAATATAATACATTTTAGTCCTTATTTACACTTTCAGTTTCTCACACTAGAGAAATGATGCTGTATTTAAACATGTGTTTCCAGTTTATTTCACTTAACAGTGTGCTTTCCAGATGCACCCCTTTACCTAGAAATGTCTCAAGCTTATTGTTCTTTATGGCAGAGTAACACTCTATTGTATTGAAAAAAAAAAAAAACCACATCTTCTTTATCCATTCATGGGTTGATGGGCATTTGCTCTGTTTCTTTGAGAGGTGCAACTTAAAACAACACTAAGATTCCATCTCACCCCAGAAAGAATGGCTATTATCAAGAAATCAGCCAATAACAAATGCCGGATGGGCCATGGGGAAGAAAGAAGCCTTCATCCACTCTTAATGGGAATGTAGACTGGTGCAGCCACTGTGCAAATCAGTGTGGAGAGTCCTCAAAATACTGACATTAGAGGTTCCATTTGACCCAGGCATCCTCCTTCTTGGTATTTTCCCAAAAGAATTAAAAACATCCTACTGCATGTGCTGCTTTTTGTTCTGCAATTTCTTCTTTGTTGAAACCATTTATTATCTTACCCAAACTCGTAAGAAAAAGGGAAGGTAAAAAGTAAAACGAAATGCTGACGTGCCAGTGTTATAGAGGTAAAGAAGATCCAATTTTGCCACCAAAATATAACACAGTAACCTTCAGAAAATAATAGCCTATCTGAACTACTTCTTTCCATTCCTAGAAGAGAGGGATTTGAAGCCAGCGCACTAGCACTTTCCACGTTCTCTTCCATAGGGCTGTAGAGTCTAATGATGACAGAGCTTCGCCGTTATTATGTATTATGTCACATTGAACAGCTTTAGCATAATTGTGTGTACTGCTGCTGTTGTTGCTGCTTAATCCAACAGTCATTATGGACATCCCTAAGCCAAATTCATGCTTTTTTCAACACATAATAGCAAGTTGTAAGTGCTGAGATTTTAACCATCTTTATTATGAGTAGCAATATCTGCTCCAAATTACCAGCCTTGCAAAATCTTGTCACGAGCTCTTTGCAGCCTGGCAGATAGAACCTAAAGCCTTCTTGCACTGTGCATTTGAACCTGTCCAGTAGTGCCACATACTTTACGACACCAGTAAATTTCAAGTAGGTTGGCTTTTGCAATGGCATTAGGCCTTATTTATAAGAGTAATTTCTCTTTTATAACACCTGTAAAATGTGCTAAAATGTGAATTATCCAGGCTAATAAAAATTAGTTCCTAAAGTAAATAAAACCATGATTTCCAAAGGGGCCCTTCATAAAATATGTTTCTAATTCAGTAATCTAATATTGAACTATGTGCGTATCATTACCTAAAAAAACAATAATCCTACTATGTGCAGCTTGTTCACTAGACATTTGTATTTTGCTAATAGTCTCTGACGAATGATAAAACAGGTAAATATCATTTAATATCCTCATTTAGAGTACAGAAGAGGTAGCTTTCCATTCACTTGTAGAGTCAGTAGTGTTACTAAAATGATTTATGGAAATATTTTTAAAATCCTAAGGCTTGTATAAAATACCACATATAAGGTTCTTAGCATAAATATCTCTGGCGCTGAAGGGGTGCTAAATTTTGAAACATTTAGAATCTCTACAAACTAATAATTACGATTATATGTCCTGAATAAAAGTGCTATCCTAAAGACACTCATTGTATGTAAGGTAAAGTTCGAAGATCAATTTTTATCACAGGAAAAATTTTCAATTGCGTTATTACATTTCTTTGAAGTGGGAATGGTGGTGAAAGACGGTAATCCCAGCACACTGAGGATAAGAACACTCTGGTGAAGGTCAGGAAATTTCCTGTTGTTCTTGGCTCCTGTAAAATTAGATCAAGTCATTGCCTGTTTTTGTTTCCTTTCATCTGATCACGGTCTGCAGTCCTCAGACACAGCTTGTGTTCTGCCTGGTCCCCACTGTACTGTCTTGAGAGAGGATAAAACTCCCTCAGCCCTCTGCAAGGTGAGGGCTCTCGCCTGAGAAAATAGGTGGGAAGAGAAACTTCTAAGTATTTTATCATTGAATTTTGTGTATATTTGTACTTTTTCACGAATTCATCAATGTTTCCACCAGAAGGCAATTTAATTGAAGAACTGCTTCCTCCCTGAAGCTTCGTTGATGTGTACTCGTGCTGTTTTCTACAGCTTGACCAGGCCTTAAGTTTGTGGGAGAGCCACATTTCCCTGCATGCACAAGACACAGAAATATAAACTGGGACCCAGTACAGCCTGGCCTGCGAAATGTTCCTAGACAGAAAGATTTTCACAGGATATGTTTCACATTTTATAGAAGAAAGTAACTCTGGCGTGAGTCCCTAGCCAGGACGCAGAAGTCAATGGTGAAATGTCAAAGGATCGCCAGTGTCTGGAAGTGTAGAGGGGGGACGGCAGTAGAAATTGAAGCCGTGTCATCAGAGGCCTCATCTCTCCCAAAGCAAGCGCAGCACGAAGCATAGAGCCACATAACAAAGTTCGTTAGCACTGCTAACTCCTGAGAAGCACCGTGGCTCAGTCTTTGCGATACCCTTCATCATGGAGTTGTTTAATTTTCGTTGAACACAGGTGACAATTTCAGCAGAAGAAGATAGAAAGGAGAATCTGGAATTGACTGCAGCGCGGACTCTGAGACTGGTAAAAATAATAGTAATCATGTCAGACTATTTTATTGAGTTATTTTTATGGAATAAACACTGTCAAAAGAGCTTTTTGGATATTATTTAATCAGAAGAACTCTAATTTAAGTATGATTGCACTCATTTAAAAATGAGAATACTGGGATACAGAAGATGAATTAATCTGCTCAAGCTTGCACACCTAACCAGAAGCAGAGTGATATTTATACAACCAGGCTCTCTTTCTTTTGAGGCCATGCTAAAATCCTCATGTTAAGATTTTCCCTTGACCACAGTTGCTCTACGCTACTGTGGTGAGAAATGCCAAGGATGAAAACAGTGAGTGTATGTGTTGGCTAAATCTTTTAGGTAAATGTTAGTCTATAATCCTGAAAGCTGAGTATTTGATTCTAATGGTACTAATTCTAACACTGAATTTTTAATTCTATGCCCCATATGTTGTGTACAGTTTACTTTTATACTGTACACAATTATTAACAAGAACAAAAATAACCATTCACTTTCAGATTAAGATATTAAAGATCAGGCATAATAAGGATGCCAGCTTCTTTTTATTATGTTTTTTCTTATCATGAAAATATTAGTTTGTAATTATCTTTCTTAGTATATCTTTACATAGTTTTACTTTTAGTGTAACACAAGCCTTATGAAATGAATTAAAGAACTGATTCTCTGCTTCTATTGTCTGGACAAGATTGTAAAGAATTTCTCTTTTCTTCTTCAAATTTTTATAGTATTTATGTCTCAGATCAGCTGAGCCTAGTAATTTGGGGATGAGGTGACTAATTCTTTTTTCAATTTATTTCATAGACACGATCTTATTCAAATTATGTGAGTTTTAGTATTTTGTGTCTTTCCATTTCATACAACTTATCAAGTCAATGAGTATGAAATAATTCACAACGTCTTTTCTTTTGCTTGCATAAGGCTTAAATTGTTCTTTCTCTACGTTACTAAGGTTGAGTTTAAGTTTTTGATACAGATCATTTTTCTTTTCTATGTATGTATTTAGTAGTATAAAATTTTCAATTTGTGTTTTATGGCCCAGAATGTGATCTGCTTTGGTGAATGTCCACATGTTCTTTAGGATATACGGGTTTTGCAAAGACTGTACTTAAGCATTTATTCCTTCGTAGCCATGAGGGATTGGTCTTAGGACTCCCTTCAGCTGGCAACACCGGAGCATGCTCAAGTTCTTTACATAAAGTGGTGTATTATTTGCAGCAAATCTGTGCATACCCTCCTTCTCCTCAACTCTGTAATTATCTCTAGGTTACTTATGATATCCAGTGTAATGCAAGTGGTATGTAAAAAGCTATTAACCTCTACTGTTTAGGAAATGATGATCAGATTAAAAAAAAAAAAAACCTCTGTACATGCTCAAATGCAAGTATTTTTCAACTATTTTGATTTGGCTTATGGAACAAGTAGATACAGAAGGCCAGCTAGTTTTCTCCTTTAGGTAAAGTGGATTTTTTTTTCTTCTCTGGCATCTTTCAAGTTTTATTCTCTTTCTTTTTCTGCAGTTTGAATATGATGTGCATATAGCTTTATTTGTTGTTTTATATTTCTGGATCTGAGGTTATAAAAACAGTTATTATTTTTGGAAATTTCTTGATATTATTGTTCCAACACTTTGCTATATCATTTGAAATTGTTGCACATTTTTTTTGTGCATTATTGTCTCCTTTTTTTCTTTAGATGATCTTTACTTTTGCATTTCAGGTGGTGAAATTTGTATTTACATATCCTCAAGCCCACTGATTATTTCTTAAGCTGAGCACAATCAATAGATTGTCATAAGCACTACAAATATCTTTGTTCCTTCTCACTGTTCTTGATTTCTTGTATCTCTTCCTGATTCTTTCTTAGAGCTTGAGGTTTTTGTCAGTATTATTCACCTAATCATGTACATTTTCTGACGTACTTTTTCTAGTATATCCCTTAACATATTAAATGTATTTATTTTAATTTTCTCATCTAATAACTTCAACATCTATGTCATTTCTAAGTCTGTTTTAATCTTCTGTGCAGATTAAATTTTATCTTTTCTTTTGGTAAGCCTTGTAATTTTTGTTGTTGTTGAAAGAGGACAACATCTGATGTACTGGAAAATAAGGAAAATAGGCTTTTAGTCTGATGACTTAAATATGTCAAAGGGTTCTACTGTGTTCCATATTCACTGTAGTTGTAGGAGCTTGAGGTTTTAAATTCTTTCCTTGTATTTTTTTTCTCAGCTAGTGTTCAGTAGCTCCTAAATGTGCTCCTCCTCAGAGATGGTCTGCATTTTGCGGCATTTTCCTCTACAATGCACTGTTGTAACCATGCGGGAGCCTTGTTAGTATACGATAAACTGTAGAGCTGGAAAGACATTCTACAATGTCAAGCTTACGCCTGAGTTTTCAGTAAGTCTGTGTCTCTGGGATGTTACCTTCATAAAAATTTCACCAGCAATAGTTTCTTTTCCCCTCATTTTCTCCATTCTACTATCTCTAAATTTAGTCTATTATGCTCTAAATTTAATTTCATGAAATTGATCCCTCTTGACCAAATGTAGTTACCTCCTACTCTCTTAGATAGGACCAGAAAGTTGGAAAAGTCTAGAGAAGGAAAAAATGCCCATCTTCAGCTAATATGAGTCTCTCAGACTATTTCCTCCGGTAAAGTAGGTTTGTGTTATAAAGAAGACTCTGGCTATATTTCTCTATCACCTGCCAGGCCATTATTACCTTCTTCAAGGATCTTCACTGTGAGATGTTGGAGGGGCACCTAGATTTGAATTCTATGAATGTATTGAGGTCTTCCTAACACTACAGTCCCCATGAATGTCCTGTATCTCATTCATTCATACT
This sequence comes from Hystrix cristata, assembly GCA_004026905.1. Classification (NCBI taxonomy): domain Eukaryota; kingdom Metazoa; phylum Chordata; class Mammalia; order Rodentia; family Hystricidae; genus Hystrix; species Hystrix cristata. Next base: position 29,743 of record PVJO010008961.1, on the reverse strand, counting down.
CAGCTTTCAGACATTCATCAAATTACCACGTCAATGCCCCTAGGAGATTAGGGATGAAGGCGTTTCTTCAGTGGGCAACTATTGGCCATCACTCACCATACATGCCTGTCTTTCCAGATTCATTGATAGCAGGAAGTCCTGAATCCTAACTTCCCTGTATCTTCAGGGAGTCCAAGAAAACCCATTCTATTTCAAGCTTTTCATTCCATCCAAGCTTTTCCAAGATATGAATGCTATTCATATGCTATTCCTGTGCAAGGTGGTTACATTTTTGAGCTAGTGTCTTCATCATTTTATATTAATTCTGTACTTCTCATATCCTAAATCCATTGTGTATTCATTAATCAGATGCGTTTTTGCATTTATATAGTTTGCCACTAATGTACTAGATGTGACTACATAAGAGTGAATACGCCCAATAGCTCATCCTCAGAGGACACAGAAGGTGCGGCCCACCATATTTAGGCCAATTTGAATTCCTTCTTCTCGCCTTAAACCATCATGTGTATGTATGTGTGGGAACAATGGAAAAAGACTTCTGACGTCACTAGTTCAGGATCAGGATACAGTATTCAAATTGAGGAATTAAGCCTAAATATATTTTAAGTGGCTATAAATCAAATAACCATGATTTGTGTGAAGGTTTGAGGATCTTGTAATGAAGGTGACCCTGAAGATGTTACATATGAAATGTAAAAATTGATTTCACAGACCGAATAGTAAAAACAAAAAATACAAAATACAATAAGGAAACCTAAAAACCCTAAAACAATTAAAAAGTACAAATAAGTAGAGTCTGATCATAGAATTCCAAGAAGAGATATAGTGTTTTGGGTTCTGTCTATCTGGACCCATCCAAAGAAAACAATTCCTTCAGTTATTCTACGTTGTCAAATACCTGCTGTTTATATTCATGAATGGAAAACTTTTATGTACATATATACTTACTAAATTTGTGTTATTTAGATTTGTATATTTATTATTCTTGACAAAATAGTATGTGTATAGGTGTATGCAGAGAAACCAAGGGTTGTTTTTCATGTGCAAGAGAGCAAAAGGGGAATATTAGCATCAGTAATCTGTGCATGTATTTAATTTTGGATTTAGAATTTAAATATTGTACAAATAAAAGTAAGTTCTAAATTTTTTTTCTTCCTATTTACTACAGCTTTGGGGGATTCAGTAGACTTCTCCCTGGCTCATTAGTGGTGCTTATGCAACAAGAACAGTTGAAAGGCGAGGGAACAGCTGTTCGGAAATGCAAGGAGAGAAATTAGAGCAGAAATGCAGGTAAAATATGGGCACTTTGAAAATAATTGTAGTGAAATCAAAGAGATATAATTTAAACATTATTTAAAAATACCTCACAAACTACCTTAAAACTGCAGGATCTTGAGTCAATAATGAGTCCATGCATCAGCTACTCCAACTGTAATTGAAACTTAGAGAACACTATGTAAGTTATTCATTAAAAAATCCATCCTGTTGCTGAATAGGAAAATAACTTCTCTTTTGGAGAACTCTTTAGGACTCAGCAATTTAAAGATACTAGGGAAAAGTCACTAGGGGCATCAGTGTTTGATTCATGAATTAAAGACTGTCTTAGGAAAGGACATTGTCTCATGTGGCTGCTCCCTTTAATTATGGGAGAAAGCAAATGGGGAAGCAAAATAGTGAAGGAATTTTTTTAAACTAAAATAATGGGATGTATTTGTATATTCTGCATATGTGAAAGCAATATAATATTGAAACTTTAAAATTTTTGAAAAAATAGCTTGCCAACTTTATTGCTTTACACTATTTGAATTTCTCTCTTTTTTTAAACACCAAAGTCCAACCCAGTGTACATAATTTTAGGAACCAAGTTCTCCACTTCTGGTTTGAAACTCTTCAAACCTATCCTCGCTCTGAATGTACTGTATCCTTCCTCTTTCCAGGAGACCTTGCCATAGCTTTAATTACATGACTTGTCACCAAAATGTTAACAAGTTGACATTGCTCTATGATGTTGCAACAAAAAAATAGATGAAGCATTGTTATTACAATAGGAAAGATAGTACAACATAATTAACTCTTGGGGGGATAGCTATTTAGATAAATTCATTTCAGAAAGTAGAATAAGGAAAGCTTTTGTGATGCGTGAATTACTCCCTACAAAATTCGGTTGAAGATCCAACAGTCCTATTCTGTATTTTATTTTCAGCAAGCCAAGCATTTCAGATTATTTCTATGCAGATGGAAAATTATACTTCATTAAATTGAGGATTAAAGATAAAAATTGCTGAATGATCTAATTGGGAAGCAAACTCATAAAATAATAACCTCCCTCAATATTACTATTATGCATTTAGCAAGAACTCCATGTTTAGGATGTGCTGTGCCTACTGTAAAATCATCACTTTACTTTTCTAAACCCTACAGATCTGTATTTCCACACAGGCCCCACATTACAGAGGACATTAGGAAGGACATTAGTCCATGGGAAGAAAATGAAGACAATTATAGTAATGCCTAACATGCTTATCACTGACTCCTGCTTTTCTAAGCTCGTAACATCCCATCTAGCTTTCCAGAGTTAGATTTTCCCATTAGGAGATGAAGCCAACCCCCATGTAGTACTAATCATCCCCTTGCCAGCTGTTGCTATCAGCACTTTATCTGACTTGCTTGAAGAATTATATATTATGGAGAAAAAATTAAGGAACTTTGAGGGCTCCATGACCAAATATCATCACAATGTTGTTTCTTTTTTTTCTTTATGTTTTGTTTCCTTTATTAATTTGTATTATATTACAGTATTATGATCATTTTTATATGAATATTTTGGTTTCATATTTTATATGAAATTTTTTTGAATATTTTTGATTTCATATTTTATATGAAATCATCTGAGTTTCCATTATTTCTTTTTTTTTAAATTTTTAACCAAGAACATGTATTGGTACAATGTATATGTAATGATCACATTTATCATGGTTATTTTGTACCTGTACATGATGTATCTTGGTCCCCCGCCCTTCCCCAGCCCTCCCTTCCATTCCCCCCTTTCCTTATTCATGGCAGGTTTATTTGCATTTTTCCATTTTTTTCCCTTTTCCCTTTCTTTCCCTTTTCCTAAGAGGTATAATAGGTATTAGGTAAAAGAAAGATAATATTCAAAAGAGAGGAGAACTAGAAAGGGTAAAGGGGGGAAAAAAAGAAAGAAGAAGACTGTCTATTCTTATAAAGAAATATTTCAAGAATATAGAACAAAAGTACCATCAACCACATGAATCTAATTGGTATCTGTAGAAAATTTCACCAGACAATGGTAGAATATACATTTTTATCAGATACACATGAATCATTCATTTATCTATGCAATAGATGTACTGGTCATAAAGAATTTTTTAAAGTTTTGAAATATAACAAGTTTTAACTTGTTAAATTTAAATTTAACAAATTTTAAAGTCTTTTAAGAATTGAAAGCTTATAATATTAGTCACCAATTTATACTTAAAACTAGAAAGAAATAACGAAAAAAAGGTAATGAAAACATTGATGGACATTTGAAAATGGAAATATTTGTGTGCAGCTTTTTGAATGGAAATAAGTTTTATTCTATAATATAAATACACTCTGGTGTGTTGTCTGGCTAATATGGGAAGTACTCATTTAACTTTATTCAAATTGCCTCTTCATAGTCACCTAAAACTGGACAAATCCAAATATCCCTTGAGTGAATGGCTAAAACAAATGTGGGGCAATCAAGAATCAATATTACAAATCCAAAATCAAACAAAGTAATACACACATGCATGAAAAAACCTTGATTAATCTCAAAGATGGTATGCTGAATTAAAAAAAAACAGCATTATATATTCTGTGAGCCCATGTCTATGTAATTCATGAAAAAAATGATAATCATAGAGTACATATCAGTATTTTCAAAGTGTGAGGTATCAGGTTAAGGTGTGACTATAAATGTACAACATCAGAGATTTTTGTAATGAATTGGAGGTAGCTACAGAGTCTATAGAACTGTTAAGTTATGGAGCGCTGAACCAAAAAGAAAAATCAACATTATGACTTGGCATTGAAAAATAAATGAAAAAGAAAACGAGCTGAATAAGACTCAAAGAAATTGGTTACTTTCTTCCTCATTTTGTTTTTCCATTGATAGAAATGCATAACTACAGGTGTTTTATCTAAAGGAAGTCTGTGTGAATTTTAATAATAATGAGACTTTGGAGATGAGATTTTAAATGTTGAAATTACATTTAAAACATGAATTCATATTTGCTTTCTTTTTTATTTTTTTTAATTTTATTTTAATGGTACATTTTAGATGTACATATTGATAACATTTATCATAGGGAATTTGTACCTGTACATGATATATCTTGTTGCTTCTTTTTTTCCCATTCCCCTCCCCTCACCCCTTCTCTCCCCCTATTTACAAAAGCTTTGTTTCCATTTTTTCCTTCCATTTCTTATTTCTCTTGTCCCTCTGTTCTTTTCCCCCTCCCTTGTTCTCTTTCCCATTTGGACATTTTCTTTCTCCAAAGGAATGTTTTTTGCTTCAAAGAGATTTAGATAAAAGATTGTAGGCAAATAAAAGTTGCTTTGAAATTTAGTTACAGATTTAGTATATCATGTCAAACAATAGTACATGTTTTTGCTATATGATTGTGGTTTTCCGGTTTGAGGAAGCAGTAAAATAAATTTTAAGGGAAATAAAATGTGGGTATCTGTTTAAGTCTTTACAAAATATTTAGCAATTTAGTTATTAAAGGAAGGCAGAAAGGGAGAAAAAAAGGGACAGGCAACCATGGAGGAAAGGAGGAAAATTAGTTTCAAGAATAAGATATGTTATCATACATCGTCCGTCTTAGTCACTTCCTCACAACTGGAATGCAATATCCAAGGCCCGACTCAGAGGAAGAGCGCTCTGTTTTGGCGCATGGTTGTGGGTGAGTTAGGTCTACAGTTGCTGGCTCCAAGGAAGAAATAGCATGGAAGAGGAGCATAATGGAAGAGCCTGGGAAAAGCATAGCTGCTCTTGTTACAGCAACCAGGAGGCAGAGCGAGAGAGGAGGTCAATGTACCCTTCCAGGTCACGCCACCAGTGACTGGACTCTTCTGTCCAGTCCCCACCTCATAACAGCACCTTCGGCTCCAAACTCATGAATTAATCCATTCATGATCCAATGACCTGCCAAAAGCCCCACCTCCAAACACATGGGCCTTTAGGGAATAGTCTGCATCTGAAACACAGCAGCATGGCAAAGCAGCTGTCCAATAAAAGCATAACATAGAATATATGGGATTTTACATTTTCTTATAGCTACATTTAAAATGTGAAAAAAATCACAAATTAATATTGAGAATATAAACTACACTTGTATATCTACATGTTTCCAATTAAATGTGTAATAGATACATATGACAATAGTGTTTTTTTTGTTGTTTGTTGAATTAAGAAAGCACCTTTATTGTGGGAATTTACTAAACAGTTTTGTATATCCTAGCTTTGGGGGGTTGGTGTGATTGCAAAATTTCAGGCATTGCACACGCTTGGATTTTCTGAGGCTTCAAGTGAAGAACTGCAGACATGTAGAGTCCCAGCACCTGGCTGGGCCACAGCCTGTGTTCCAAGGTCAGCAGGAAGACTCTTACATTTTGCTTTGATTTAAATGCTTACAGTTTTGTTTTTTTTTTTTTTTTTTCTGTTCTTCTTCTGTCCCATTCTCTCCCAAAGAACTTACTGTCCTATTCTGTTCGCTGTCCCTGGAAAGTCTAGTGCTAAGAAAAAAATACAGAATTATATGTCTGCTCTTGTCTCAGGTGATGTGGATCAGATGGGATCACCTGTGGCTGGGCCCCATCCACCCCGCTTTCTCTTCCTTTGAGGGAGCTGGGTGAGCTTGCTGCTTTGGTTTGGAAGTGGCTTGTCCCCTAAAGATCCATGCGGTACAAGCTTGATACCCAGAGTGGGGATGTCAGGAGCTGATTGGACCTTCAAGATGTGAAGCCCAGGGGGAGGGCATCAGGTCATAAGGATCATTACTCTTCATTTTATTTTGTTTATACTCTTCATTTTATATTCCTCTCCAAGGGTCAGGTGGGCTCTGAATCACTTTGTAGCCAGGCTGGCCTCAAACTTGGGTGATCATCTGCTTCAGTCCCCTGAGTGTGGATAGCAGGTGTCTGCCACCACACCCAGTGGAGGTCATTACTTTTGGAAGATATTAAAGGAGTTCTTGTGGGACTCTGAGTTAGTTCTTGTGGGACTCTGAGTTAGTTCTTGAGGGAGCAAGATGGGTTCTTCTCCTCACTGTGTGATATCCTCCTCTTGCCCTGGTTCCTGCCATTGTGATGCTATCTGCCATGAGGGCCTCACTAGAGCCGAATCTCTAGAACTGTGAGCCAAATAAACCTCTTTTCTTTATAAGATATTCAGCCTCAGTTATCGAGTTATAGTAATGGTATTTCCTGCCAACACAAGAGATTCCTCCTGCCTTTGGATACTTTGCAGACTGCAGGGCAGTATTTAGGGGAGCCAGTACAAGTGGCTTTTCCTATAAACCTTTCCCTCCTGCTCCCCTCCTCTCCTCTCCTCCCTCTCCTTTTCTCTCTTCTCTCTCTCTCTCTCTCTCTCTCTCTCTCTCTCTCTCTCTCTCAGTGCTGGGGATCAAACTCAAGGCCTTGTGCTTGCAAGGCAAGTACTCTAACCACTGAGCTAAATTCCCAGCCCCTCTTCTCTTTTCCTATGATCCCAGGGTTTAATCTAGGGTCTTTGCACCGAGCTACACCTCCAACTCTTTTTTTTTTTAATTTTTATATTTTACCAAGAACATGTATTGGTACATTGTATACATAATGATCATAATCAACATGGTTATTTTGTACCTGTACATGATGTATCTTGGTTTTCTCCACCTTTCCCTCCCCTCCTTTCCATTCACTCACCCCTCTCTATTTGCAACAAGCTTATTTACATTTTTCCATTTTTTCCCTTTCATCTTACTTTTCTTTTAACCTTCGTTCTTTATCCCCATTTTCCCTATCTAGTTCTCCTCTCTTTTGAATACTATCTTTTCTTTTTTTTACATAATATCTCTTATACCCCTTTGTCCCCATTTACACTTATGGTTTCTCATATCAGAGAAACAATTCATTGTGTACTGATAAGTGTCTGATTTATTTCACTTAATAGTATGTTCTCAAGGAACATCCATTTACATAGACAATAGTGAATTTTGATTAACTCAATATAGCCAAAATGCTATTCGGTGTACAATCAATTAAAAAAAATTTGAGACATTTGCAGTGTCTTTTTAGTATTAAGTATTTTAAATCTTTACACATTTCAGTTTTTATTCTAGATTTTCATGATGAATATATAGTCTATATAGTTCATCATATTGAAAGTTGTATAGTAGACTCACATGTTCAAGTTGTTTCAAGCATACTTAGATGTTTTCTGGTAAATAAACCATTTTAAATGTAATCTTATCAAACAAAAATTACATTAAAATTCAGTTTTTCAGTCAGAAAAATGAACACCTTTTATATGTTTGTAGATCCTATAACGGTTCTGGCTTTATTTCCGACAGCACCATTCCAGCAAATGAATTTAAATTGTGTCTAAATAAATATAGGTGTATTCAGGTAAGCTATTTCCCACATAAAAATGACTTTATATCTTTGTAAGGTTACAATGAAAAGTGTTTTATCCTACTAATGTTTACTCCTCAAAATAACTTCCCATGAATTAAAAACAGAAAAAATATGACCAGCGCTTATTATTTTATCTTTTGTGGCATGACTTTGACCAAAACGCTTTCTGTGGTGGTATTTGACACGGTAGCAGCCAGTCTGGTTTATTAATTGTGTTCATCCCGATTCTCTTCCTCCTAGAGAATGTTCTCTGTTCTGATGCATCTGCTCAATTGGGATGCAAAACGAAGTAAAATAATTATTTGCAATTTGTTGTGACTTGAATTGGTTCAAATTCTCGTTTCATAATATATTAAATGCTGTCATTGCATAATACAAAATCATTAAACTGATTTCATTTTCCACCAGGAACAAGTGTCATGGCAAAATCCTCCTCACATTTGCTCAGCCCCAGGCATTGTAAAAGGAAGTTGTCAATGCAAATGACAGCTCCACAGATAAACAGAAAGGTGAGCAATTGTGTGATGTGGATACTCTCCTACTTTGCATCTTTGTGTCTAATTCCACACTTCTAATAACCCAAGAACTGTTTTAATTCCCTGTTACATCCCACAAAATCCAAAGTGCAGCTTCCGTGACAAATTATATCATTTTTACCCACTGAAATGGAGAGATTGGGAAAAAAATTGTGTACGAAATTGTTAATGAATAAGGGACTTCTGATTTTGACAGATATTACTCATGCTTTGTGGCATACACACAAAGGCAAACATCTATCAGCTAATTACAAGTACATCGTTGAATCTTGCAGTTGGCAGTAGATTTGAAGTTAGCCAAGTCTGGTCAAAAAGAGTGGGAAAATTTGCTATCTAATTTTTCGTAGACACAAAGAAAAATTTCATTTTCATTTGTGTGTGGACTCTATGTATTTGTTCAAAAGATACTATGTTTTGGCTGTTTAGGGGAAAAGCAGATTCGTTTTCATTATTACAATTTTAAACTGATATCATTAAGGAGCGATCACCTATAGCTCCAGCCAATGGACAAACGCAAGATAAAATCAATCTGATGATAAATTTTAAAAATGGGAAGGGCTGTCAAAAACACAAAACAAGGAAGAAAGTCCATATGAGAATGTTGGAGCCTCCAGGTAAAACAAAGCCCGAATTTTGCTACTCCTGAAATTTTTAGTTATGTGAACCGTGTCCCCAATCCCAAAGATAGATTTTTTTTTTGGGAGGGGGGATTTCCTGCCATTTTCCATGAAAGAGTAGTACATTACAGTTTTTTCTTTTTTTTAGTTTCCACTTATAAGAACTATGTTTATTGATGTCTTCTTTCTATATTTCAAATAAAATAAGTAGATGGATAAAGTCATAATTACAGAATATACTAAAGGTAGAGGAAGTGTCCACTCTCACTGTCTATTATTAACATCTCTAGGAAATGGCTTTGGAGAGGAGGTCTGGTGCCTTTTAAAATAAACACCAAAACTGTTCAACCGATATTTGAACATTTTAAATGATTATGATAAAGATGAGTTTAGAATTCAGACTTTTAAAATGTCACTTTAGCACTATTTTAGATACTATTTCTATGTAAAAATAGACTACTGAAATAAAAAAGTTAAGAATATTTAATATGATATTTTATTGTCTCTGTAGTATCAATTCAGTAATATTAAGAAAATTGGATTCTCCAGAATTTATGCTGTTTTTATCATATAGAAATCAGGATAAATATTGACTTATTCAATTCCTAACTAGACTAATATCTTTAATGATATTTTATTTTATGTTATTTATTTTGATACTGTTCTCTCTAAGTTGCCCAGGCTGGCCTCCAACTTGGCATTGTCTTGCTTCGGCTTCCTGAATAGATAGAATCACAGGCATATACCACCATATTTAAGTAATGAGCTGTTTTTAATGAAAAGCTCATGGTCTTAATAAATTCAATAATTTTCTTGAACTATATTTTATTCTTACATAATAGCTTACAACCTTCTGAATTATTATATTTACCCTATATTTCCAGTTAATGAACACATGAATTTAGAACACAGAAAGAATTGCACTGTAAATAATATATATAAATATATACGTGTATATGTTTTCATTTTTGAATGCAAGAATCTGAGAAAAATAGTTAATGTAAATTTTTTGTCTTGTTTGTAAGAATATACATTATTTGACATAAACATTTTGTTAAGTTTTTGTTTTCTTTATTTTTTTTAAGAATGGGAATGATTAGAGGATTTGATATGACACAAAAGGAAATCTATCCTAGCAGAAAATGATATTCATTATACACTCTATTTCTGAAAAGAGCCCTAGTGTCGAGATTTCTGTCTGTTCTTATGGTGATCCATAAAGCTCTTAGCCAAGCATTATCATTGCAGAATGATTTCTCTAAGCAGTAATACCTAACGTTAAAGTCCTTTTTGGACATATTAACCTCTTCGTATAAAATGAGTGAATCCATCTATTGACTAAACATTCTTTCATATCAAGGATGAATCTATTCATTGATGTTCTGTTACAAAAATAACTGATTAATTATACACAATAAGATTACCAAATGATATCAATGAGAGTTCAAAGGAAGGAGGAAAGGACCGCAAGATGGTGAGAGAGACTGAGAACTGAAGGGCTTTGTTTCTTATTCCCTCTGCACTTCCGTCGTAAATAATGATTTAAAGTGTTTGATCATCTGTCGCTCGTGAACTCGCTGCAATATATACTACCAAGGTAACTGGAAACTGCTGTGAGTAGGGGAAGCCAACACTAATGTCTCACTGTGTCGTTAAATCAAATCCACAGTATGTTTTCCATAATGTTATCGCTTAGTGTCCCTCCTATGGGACCCCTAAGAAGAGTTTGGGAATAACACAAATGAGCGCTTCACCATTTAGTGTAAACTTACACATACTGATGACTTAAAGCAAAAAGGATAAATTTAAAACAGTGACGTTTGGCTAGGGGTAACTTTTACTAGCAAGTAATGTGTGAATTTCCTATTATGTACGAATTATATGCAGAAGACTGTTGTTTATTAGTTTTTTAAATAGTATATTTAGCCAAAATTATATGTTCTGCTCTGACTTCAAGGATAATAAAATAGGGGAAAAAAAAGTATAATGTAGTTTGGCGCTATTCTTAGACCTACACAAGAAAGGCCCCTTTGGAATGGGCCTGTGTTTCACAAAGGTGCCTCGGTCAGTACAAAGCAACTTGCTAAAAAAATAGGCGGGGCCTGTGCCTTGGCAAGTGGCGCTCAGTGCTCGCAAGATTAGTTCTCCACGCCTCATGCACTAGAGCCTCTGAACACTGTACCCGGATGCCGTCAAGGCCGTAAACTGTGTCAGTATATGTGAGACAACACTGTTCTAAATTGCAAGAAAGACTTGAGTGGTGGAAGTTCTTTGGTAAAGAGAAAGTTAGCTTCTTTTGTCTGTTCTAATTTGTGGTCGCAGAGGTTTGCATTATTTTGTTCCTAAGGAAGTGTTTTGTAACATTAAATAACTCCTATCAGACTTAAATTCGTATATAGGCATGTGTAGTGATAACATACGTAGAGATCTAATGCGCTGTCTTCACAGCGAATGGAGCTATATATCACTTTATAAACCGAAAATATTTTCCTGGTCACCCAGTCATCACCCTGTACGTTGTGGAGAACTTAGCATCCCAGAATCTAATTTAACAGTCACCTGACCTTTCAAAGGCTCGCTAATCAATTTACATAAAGTTGGATTCTGTTTCCCTTTATCTTCTTACCATTTTCCTATCTATATTTCTTGAAGTTCAGATTAGTACTTAATAACTCCAAACAATCTCCACCATATTTAAATGTCATCATGATGCCTTATCCTTCTATTCTTACTTCTGTCTCCTATTCCTAAAAAATAAGGTAATTATTTAACAACTGTTACATTCTTTTACATTTTACTAATTATTACAATTCTCTTCTGGTTCAGGTTAAAAATTTTAAAACTGTACATTTTGAAATAATTATTAACCAACAGAAAGTTCCAAAGATAATGTGGAGAAGATCTTAATACAATTGACTCAGTTTTAGCTGAATGTTTACATCTCACATATTATATACAATGACAAAGAAAAGCCAGAATATCACACTGACATGTGTATAAATTTCTACACCATCTTATCACTATAGATTTGTGTGAGAGTGACACAGTCAATATACAGAAAAATTTCATCACCCAAAAGCCTTCACTGTACCATTTATTTTCTCCGTCCCCTACTTCTTCTTTGTCTTCCCTTTTCTTCTTCCTCCTCTTTCTACTTCCTCGTTCTCCTTACCCTCCTCTCCTCCTTTCTATTTTTTGGTGTTACTGGGAATTGAACCAAAGTCTTTCACACTGAGCTAAATTCCCAAACCTTTTATTTTATTTTGAGATAGTGTCATGGTAATTTGCTAAGTTGTCCTTGAGGGGATCAAGCTTCCCTCAGCATCCTAAAGTTCTGGGATTACAGGCAGGCACCACATTTTCATAGTCACATCCGTGCTTTACACACCACTGTCACTTACCCCTGGAAACTACTGAAAAAGTCTTCATTCTACAGTGTAATCATTTAAATAATGATCTATAAGTTTCACCACATAATATGAGATCTTTTGAAATAGAACTACTTCACATAGTGCCGTGCCCATAAAGATCATCTAAGATATTGTACATGATGTATGGGTAAATGTTGGGTCATATGGTAACCAAATAGAGTATTAAATTATTTTTTAAAAAATTGCCAAACTACTTTTACTAGGGATTATATATTATATGTGTGTATTATAATTTTTAAATACATATGCAGCAATAGCTCATCATGATAAATTTTAATTTCCCTAAGAGCTGGTGACAATTGAACCTTTTTTAATGGACTGATCTTCTACCCAAATGTTAACCCTACTTTTTATTTAGAATGTTTTATATCCTGTCTCGATTGCCTTTGTGTTTGGTAGTACATGTACTTTGTGTGTGTAACTAATTTTCATCAGTTTCCTGAAACACCCTCATTTCACTCATTTAATTCCCTCTAACAATTTAAATATAGCATCTTTTCAGCTTACGTGAAAACCTTTTTTCCTGCTGGATCAGTAAGGAGTGTGACAGGTGTGAACACTATATATCAAAATCATAGTTACCAGGTAATTAGCCAAGCCCCTTAGCTAATTCAATCTTTTAAAAGCTTATCCAAGCCAGAGACCATACAGAAGATTTATTAAGTGCACTGGAAAATTACACAGTTCGCAAAGTGGTGGCTGTTCAGGTTAAATATTCCTTCGGCAATCCTTCTGACGTGTGAATTCCACACCAGTCTGGTGGCTGTATCTCTGGTGTCAGTTCACTGTCTCAAGCATCCAAGGAGGTAGCAGCATCAAAGCCTCAGCCTTCCATATAGGATGTAAAATATTTCTTCCTTTGTCATCATGCTTGGGAGGAAACACATCCAATGATATATTTAGCCAGAGAAATATATTTTTCTTTACATATCAGGAAGACAAAAAAGACATTTACGTTGTCTAAAGTCTGATAACACTGCAAATTCTTATTAGTTTCTATGTCCTGGGTCTACTTTACACATTTCTAATTATCTTCAAAATCCTGGACCTGTTTGACATACAGCATAGATATTTAAGTGGAAATTTAAAATTGATTAGAATCCAAAGTTTTACAGATAGCATTTCTAGGCATAATGCTTATATTCAATTTGTTTGTTTTGTTTTTTCTAATTTCCTATTTCCTCAATAGGAGTGCTATCCTAATATGCTGTGTAGTTGAATAGTCTTAGAATTGCATTTATAGGCCTATTGTGGCCTATAACTGCAGCACTTTGTAAGAGTTAAGAACCCAGCCTTTCAGATTCAAATCTTATCCCTGTCACTTGTTTGCAGAGGGAATTAAGGCAAGTTATTTTGGTTTCCCATTTACATTTTCCATTTTAAAATTTTCTCGTCTGTAAAATAGGAAAGCAATGGTGCATAGCTCCCTTCATTTTTGGGGACTATAAATTGAGATAACACATACAAATATTTTAAAACAGTGTCTAACACGCAGCAAAATACTCAATAAAGTTTAACTATTATTGTTCTCATATATTATATGTATATCAAACATTGAATAATTAAAATTTAAAATTAAACTTCAATTTTAAATCCCCCCACAAATAAAACACATATAAAAATCCAACAAAATAAGTACAAAATCTATATGAGCAAAACTACCAGATTCTGATAGAAGTAAGCCAAGAAAAACTAGGTGACGTGATATACCATGTTCATTGATAAAATGATACAATATCGTCAAGATGTCAGTTCTTTCCTACTTTATTACTGATGTGGTACATTCCCAGATGAAATCCTAGAAAATTATTTTATTGGCAAACTTATACTACAGTTTATATGGAAGGTAGAAAAGGGCTGAATAGACAAAACAGAGATGAAAAAGAAGAACAAAATTAAGGAACTGATTTTATCTGCCTTGAAGCGCAATATTCAAGGTAGAGTAGTATTGTCAAAGGGTAGGAAAAAAAAAAAAAAGATGAGTGGATGAGATTAAAAAGCCCAGTAACAGACTGATACAAAAAAGACAACTGGGTTTTCGTGAAGGACAAAAGTGATAGAATGAAGAAGGCTAATCTTTTCAAAAACATGCTAAAACAGCTACACTTACACACACAAATGAAAAGAACCCAGAGACAGGCCTTAAACTCTTCATAAGCATACACTCAAAATTGATCGTATTTTGAAATGTAAAGTTCAAAGATCATAAAACACCTATAGGGCAATATGAGAACAAACCAAAGACCTTGAGGACATCGGTCGCATTTTAGATACAATATCAAAGCATGATCTATGACAGAAATGATTAGTTAGAAATCATACAATTAAAATGTTTGCTCTATCAAGAGATTTAAAAAGGTAAGTAACACACTAGGAGAAAATAGGTGCACACCACGCATAGTATAAGGCTTATCAAAATACGCAAAGAAATCATAAACATCAACGGTGATCTGAGTTTAAAATGAGCAAAATATCTGAATAAACATCTCACCAAAGTCACTCATTTGCAAATAGACGAATAAAGAGATGCTAGCATCATTGGTCATTAACAAACTGCAAAGCAAAATATCAATGGGACATCATCACATGCCTATTACAATGACCAAAATAAGAAACATCAAAAGCAGCAAACACTGTGAGGATGTGGTGCAGCATGAGCCCCCAATCAGTGCTAAACAGAATGTAGATTGTGTACTCTTTCCGCAAGAGAACTTGTTTTCAAAGCTAAACATATGTTTAGAATAAAATTTAGGACCTGCCTTTCTATTTGTTCAAATGACATGAAAACAAGTCCCCACGGGACCTCCTGGGTGATTAGAGAGGCTATATTTGTAACTACACATTTTATGTATTTTGATCAAAAGTGTTACTCTCAGAAAGCTGTAGCACTATCAATAAGTAAGGAAAAAGGACTTTATAATCCTAGATGGCACTTTATTTAAGGCAAACTTTATTTTTATCTCCCATATAATTTAGTTCAGGAATTTGAATTATTAAATTGAAAATTTAAAATACTTGACTTCCCAAAGTGGGTATGGTGATAAAATATTATAAGGAAGTTGAGCTGTGCTGAAAGAAATACGATGAATACAGTTTTGTTTTGTTTTGTTTTGTTTTGTTTTAATTTCTGCCTTCTTTCAATTTCTTTTGTCCTTTTAACAGTGGTCTTTCACATCCACATTTCCTTGAATCAGTCAATACTTTTAACTTGGCACTTGTTATAACCTTATTTACTCATTACTCCACACATGCGCACGTTTATTTACTCAGCTGTATGTTATTACTAAAATGATTTGCAAATAATGTTTTCTTTCGGAAAAGAATGATAGCAAATGGGTTAAGAAAATAAAATTATTTCCCATAAGCAGTACAAGTTGCTATTGGAAGTGGAGTGATGATTGAATAAATTTCCTATATACTAGTTATTGTGTAATTTGACAAAAATGGAATTGTGAAAATAAATTTTATCTTATGCTAGTTAACTGAGTGTACTCTAAATATGATTATCTTCAACATTCTGTCTTCTCAAACTTCTCAAGGGAAATCCAAGGAACACTTATTTTTTGTGCTGGACGTTAACTTAGAAGTCACAGGCATGCACCAGCTGTGCACAATAGCGTCTCACCACATCCCCTGAGCAACTTCACCTGGCTAGGGTCAGATTTTACCAGCAGACTTTTAGAGGGAGCCAAGCCACAGAACTTCCAAGGTAAACAATTAAAGATGTGCAAGAAAGACTACTCCAATGCTTAGAAAGAGGTTCCCCAAAACTGCACTTATGAGAGATGATTCGGTGGGAGGTTGGAGAAATATGGAAATGGGACTATGGCCAGAAAACTCTGATGTGCGTAGCACTGGTTATTTTCTCTACTATTGATTATGGCCTTTTGTGATGTCCTTGAACTTGGTCAATCCAGAGCAGTTCTCCATTTTTAGTGAGGTGGAAAATGTAGGAAGTGGAATCTCAAGAAAAGATTTTATTTCTCAGTGAGAAAACACAAATAAACACAAATGAACATACATAGTACACATGTATTCTAGGAAATAAATGTAAGATGGTGCAGGGGGGAAAATGCAACCAGTTATGAAGCAAGACAAAACAGGGTACATTTTGAGCAATTATTATCAAAATAGAGCATATGTTAAACCTTGATACTTCAAACACTTGGTTTAGCAGGCACAAGTATAATAATTCAGGTTTTTATATCTTCTTTAAAAAAAGATTGCAATAATTATTAAGTAACTTAAACTTTTATAGCTGTGGATAGTTAATGATATCTGCTAATATTAGCATATTTAAAATGATACGAACTGCAAAAATATTGCTACAAATCAGCTACAAATATGCTAATATTTAAATTTCTCATTTTACATATTAAGAAGTTTAACATTCGGTATTGTATGAATAACTGAAAATAAAAAGAAAATGGAAAGTATATCACTCCCTTCATCACCCTCCAGTAGTGTGAAAATAGTTTTGAGAGGAAAAAGAATCATTTTATTTTATATTATTTTGTACTTATTTAAAATGTTTTGCTGTGTTAGTGTAGTTCTTTTATCATTATGAACAAAACAAATCTATGTTTCCAAATAGAAAGTAATAATAAAGATAAACAGCAGTGCAGCAGAGGGCTAAACGCCTTTTTGTTTTGTTGTTTTTTCCTGGGGACTTATGAGAAGCCGGTACAAAACATCTTGTAACAAAAGACTGTCATTTTTATCATAATCTGAAGAATTAAATAGCTTTTTGAGGTTTAATATAAGTTTTAAGGCAAATGAATTTTGTGAAATATTTGCAAAAGAGTTTACATATGCTCCACATGCAGACTGATTAATTCTTTTAGCATTTATTAAACAACTATTAAAATCTAATCGTTATATCAGCTAATAGTTACACAACAATGAAAGAATCAGTCTTTGCCCTTGACAAGTGTTGAAATAACACAAAGGGAGAGACAACTGTAAAGCTGTAACTGTGAAGGTGTATGCCATAATTTTTTTTATTATTATTATAGGGGAATCGAGAGTTGGGTCAAGTTTAATAGGGCAGATTGTAAAAGGAGATATTAAAGGTAAGTAGGACTTCAAAATGGGGAAGACAGTCGAAGAGGTGGATCATGAAGGACTGGGGACTATTTAGAGAATTGGTTGAAATGCACTATATGCCAAAGATGAAAAAAGTTAAGTAAGCAGAGATTGGTTAGTTCATAAAGAAAAAAGAAATCCATGTTAAAGGTTTGCATTTATCACATCAGCAATAAATATTTGTTATGGTTTCATCATAGAATTAATGAATTCCAAATATTATTTCAGAAATATTATTTGGCAAGCATATTAAAGATTAGGCCAAATGAGATCCGAAGCAAAGATATGTTATTGAGCTGCTGCATTATTTAAAAGTTTGCAAATGGATGCTGATTGGGAAAATTAAAATAATGGATGGAGGACTTTAAAAACTGAGAAACTGAAGTCATAAATGCAATGCTCCATCTAACAAGAGAAGAATACATTTTCGATAGTTCAGGAACTTTTGCTAAAGTAGATAGTTTAGAACATACAGCAAGTGTTAACAAATAGGAAAAATGAAATAACGTCTTATATCTTATCAGATTAGAAAATAATGGAAATAGAAATCAGCAGAGAGAGCTATTACAGCAACTATATAAAAATGTTAAATAATATACTTTGAATAGTAAGTATGGGTCACCAAAGACATATGAGAGAAAATTAGAAATTCCTACAATCAAATAAAGACACACAATATATCAAAATCTTCAGGGCATAGGGCAGGCAGTTATGACTGTTATGTGTACAGCTATTATTGCCTGCATTAAAAGTTCATAGATACCTCAAACAAATAACCAAATAATATATCTTAATTTCTTCGAAAAGATCAAATAAAACCCCAAAATCATAGATGGAAAGAAATAATAAAAACCACAGGTGAAATCAGTGAAATAGAGATTAAAAAAAAAAGTGTACAAAGCATCAATGAATCAAGTCAGACATGGTGGTGCTCGCTGGGAATGTCAACACTTGGGAGGCTGAGGCAGGAGGGTTGCTGCAAATTCAAGGTCATCCTGGGGTACACAGTAAGTTCAAGGCCAGTATGAACTACACAGCAAGACTGTTCTCAAAAAAAAAAGTTGCTTCTTTAAAAGATAAACAAGTGTGATAAACCCTAAACTAAACATAAGACAGAAAAGATGTAAATTAGCAAAATAAGAAATGAAAATTAGAATATTAAAACAGATACTACAGAGATCAAGAGGATTATTTGGGACTATTTGAATGCTTATATTCCAATAATGTATAGAGTCTAAAATAAATGGAGAAATTTCTAGACACATATGATCTATCAAAATTAAACAAAAAGGGTATAAAAAAACTAAAACTACCAATAAAAAATGAGATTGAAGTAATAGTTAAAAGCTTCCCAGCAACAAAAGTCTCAGGACTGGACATATTCGATCATGAATTTTCCCTTTAAAGAACTAACACCAATTTTCTCAAATTTCTCTATGACACAGAAAGAGAAGAAACGCTTCCGTGCTCATTCTACAAAACCAGTCTCACCCTGATAACAAAATAAGAGAAAGACGGGACAAAAAGAAAACTACAGTATTTAATAAAGACAACTATATTTGATAAATGCAAAATTTTGAATATGCAAAAATTCTAAATAAAATCCTTGCAACCAAAAGTCAATGACACATTAAAAAGATCACAAACCATGGTCAAGTTGGTTTGATTCCAGATATAAAAGTATGGTATGACCTATGTAAAACTATAAACATAATTCCACACATAAATACAATCAAGCATAAACATCACATGGTCATATAACAGATACTGAGAAAGCCTTTGAGAAAATGTAACATTCCCTCATGACAAAAGGCCTGAAGAAACTAGATGCAGAAGGGCAAAGGTCAGTACGACAAACCCACAGCCAACATCACATAAAATGGGGAAAAAGAGAAAGCTTGGACTCTAAAATCAGAAGGAAGACAAGGCTGTGTGCTGTCACAACTCTTGCTGAATATAGTGCTTGAAATTTCATCCGGAGCGCAATTTTCAAAAGAAAGAAAAAAGGAAGGAGGGAAGGAAGAAAGTAGGAAGGAAGGACAAGAGAGAGAGAGAGAGAGAGAGAGAGAGAACACAACTAAGAAAGCAAGATTTCAAATTATCCTCTCCCTATATGCAAACTAAGTTAACCTGTACATAGAAAACCCTAAAAACCATGCTGGAAAAGTTTTTATATCTGATAAATTCAGAAAAGTGGTGGCATAAAAAAAATAAAAATCAATAGTTTTGGAGGTTGGGGATTTAGCAATAGGTCTTTCGGTGATGTACATATATTTTATAAACAGTTGTTTATACCCATATATCTGTGTCTACCTATCGTTTACATATTTGGGCCAATAAGTTACCCGTGGTTTTTGTTGTTGTTGTTGTTGTTTTTTAACCTACTGTGGGTTTATTTGCATGAAAGGCACAAGAGAGCACAAGTCCCACTCAGTCCCAGAAGTCACCATGTTCCGTCCTTCCTCATACTGGCAGACAGAAACCTTTTATTAAGTCTTCTGGGCGGTCTGGGCACCTGTGTGAGGAGGAGCCAGAACTGAGGCTAGAGCGATAGCTGCAGCCTTGGTGCGTGCTTTGGTTGGAGTCTTGGGTTTGACCTTTGGCTGGCGGAGCCTGAATCCTTGCAACGGCAGCACAGCACGCTTCCGGAGCTTCCAGGGCACAGTGTAGGCAAGTCGGTCGAGCTTGCAGTTGACATCCTTTGGGATCTGGAACTTAGCTTCTCTGGACATCAGGAGGGCCTTGATTGCCTCCGTCTGTGTGCTCCTGGTGTTGGCGTTGTTTGTTTGAATCTTCTCAGATTCTTCTTGTTTTGCTTCTTGGCAAAATGCATGTTCTCCAGAAACATGACCTCTAGCCATTTAAGAGATTCATTTCTTTGTGACGCGGGTTTCTTGATGCGCATCCTGCGCCAGTTAGGGGTCCGTTTGTGCGTGAGTGGTTCTTGGACTTGGCTCCAGCAGTGCCTGTGCTGGAAGCGTGCCACCTGCTTCTCGTTGTCTCTGAATGCCACAGCGCAGCTTCTACTTCAGTGCAGTATTCTACTTCAGTATTATTTAATACTGCACGCTCTGTCTCTCTTATTGAAGAAATATGGGGGCTCTTGAGTAGTGCGGGCACTGTCTGGCTTGGCAAGTGCATCTGGGAAGGTGATTAGTGTTTCCATAGCAACATGAGATTAGTTTCCTCAGCGAGGAGTGGATAAGCCAGCAACAGGGAGGATGCGAGTGGGGCTGCCTGGGCCCTGGAGGGTGGGGATATAGCTCTTCCTCTGGCAAAATGATAGCATCAGAATTTAGGAGTTCAGCGTCCTCACCTTTGCGATGATGGCTTTTCTGGGTCTGACTTTGTGTAATATGATGTTTCAGTTCCAACTCCTCTAAAACTGTCAAGATTCATTCTTCTTTGCTGCTGAATACTATTCCATTGTGTATACATAATATTTTCCTATTAGGGAAAGGGGAAAACAGTTTTTAAATGGCAGGAAATTCTGATGGAAATGTGCAGATATACTAGTGTAGTAGCTAGATAGACAACAAACGGCCTTCCTAATATATTCATCTGGAGGAGAAAGCACTGTGAGATATTCCATGCATCCAAAATATTCAACTTGGGCTAAAAACATATTATTAAGTATTTAAACTTTAAAAAGAAATCATTTCAGTTCATGAAGTAAATATCTCTCTCAAACTGATTGAATTTAAAATACTAATAAAAGATTTTCCATTACATTTCTGTGACAGATGAGCATTCACTTATTTTTGAGTATGGCCAACCGTTTGCCTTTGGAATGAATAACATATATGGGAAATATTATGCAAATGTATTAAAGTTAATTACTTTGAGAGCAAAAGTTACTAAATAATGTTAAGATGGACATCATCACTGTAGATAAGACTAAACTCTTTATGCAGAAGATATTGTTAATAAAGTTAATGGCTTGAGGTTTATTTATTTATTTATTCCTATTTGCAGTACATAGCAATTACATTCATTATGGGCACTTGGTACCTGTTCATAATGCATCTTAATTCTTCTTTTGTCCCTTACCTCTCCCATCCCTCCCTGCACCTTCCATCCCCGGTCCCCTTCTCATTTGCAAAAACTGCTTCCATATTTTTTTCTGTAATCCTTTTCCTCTATCCCCTTTTATCCTCTTTCTTCCCCCATCTTGTATCTCATGCTCCTCCTCCCATTTGAAAAAAGATCTCCCTACTTTCCATTGTATATCTTTATCTTGTTCTTTATTTATATTTTTTAAAATTATTATTGTATTAGTGCTATCAATAATTGAAAGCTGTGCATCGGTTTTCTTTTTCTCTTGTTTCATTTATCTTATCCATTTACCTGTAAAATAATAATCATTGAAGTGGTTAAGAAAAGACTCAGAATTGAGGAGGTGAAGAATGTGTTCAAATGATTTCAGCAAAGGAAAAAAGAAGAGGACTTGGGGAAAACTCTCAAAATATAGAGATGTTACTTTGGCTATGCTTTGCTTTATATGCAGATACCCTCCGGGGGCTGAATATGGTAAAGAAGTGGGTAGAATAGTGGTGTCTAGGAAATTCCTAATTTCATATTTTTATTTTAATACTGACTTTTATATCAATTTTAAGTATGCTTTAATTTTCCTAGTTTAAGGGCATTTTTTCACCCTGCTAGACATTGGTAACAATGAATGTCACTTACATATAACTCAATAACAAGTGATAACACCAAACCATAATTATTTTATCATTAAATGAGGCAGTATTTAGAAAAGAGTTTGGATGAAAAACAAAAACACATTTCAAAATGTGCACTTATATTTGTTTCTTGCATGCCACTAAATATATCTGAGTATATTCTTTTCATACATGAGAGAAGAACAGATTTTTGAAATCTTTTGAATATAGTTTATTAAACAAGTAGTCTTTGTGAAAGTTGGTTCATGTTTAATGTATTTCCTCACACACAATCAAAGGATTAAATTATTCTTGGACATAAAGTCCAGACTACAATTTTGAAAAATATCTTAAACCAGAAGTTCTAAATTTTCTTCGATGTATTCCTGTGATCAAACATCTGAAGCTTCTGGACAATAATGTTTCACAAAGCTTGCTTTACTGAAACTTTGCTTAACAATTTACAACACCTAAAATAAAGTCAAAAAAAATGTGGGCTTAATGGCAACACCGTTATATACTACAGAACTTTCAAGATGGAATGTCCAGAAAATGAGTCACACAAGGCTTGGCAATTGGAGACAACGTGAAAATAGTTGCACGTAACAACGTATTTTTGTTATTTCCTAATTGTCAAAAGCACAAGATCTGAGGCCCTGCAACAGAGGAATTAGTCCTATTTGTTTTTTAATGAGTCCTTTATTTGAAATGTTTTCAATTATCCTTTTAAAAATAACACTGAAAACATTGAGCAAGCATGTTCAATAAAACATTTGCTACTTTATTCTAATTTTGTCTCTTGATTTCTTTTTGTTGCAGTATTTACTCTTGTAGAATTCATGCATTTAAGAAGTAGAAGAATAGAAATTACTGGTAATTAAATTATCAAACATGAAAACACATATGTTTTAGTTACTTTTCTCTCGTTGTTGGGCCAGAATACTCGACACCCAAAGTTAGGGGAAGAAAGGTTTATTAGCTCACAGTCTGCAGAGGTTTCAGTCTATAGTCCGCTGGGTCGGAGGCAGGGCGGCATGGCAGAGGCAGGGCGGGCCAGCAGGGCAGACCAGCAGCGGACCAGCAGCAAAGTAAAGTGAGGAAATGCAAGAAATGTATGCAAATAAGCAATGCAAACAAGCAGCTAATTAGCCTCTTCCTGTATCTTTTATCTAGGCTACCTGTCTCCAGGGCGGCCGCACTCCCTCCCCCAATCTCAGTCTCACATCCTTGATCCCAGCAGAACCATGCCAAACCGATCAATGGATCAATTTAGTAATCTCACACTCTAGATCCAGCTATCTCTTACCACATGAGGCTTTGGGGGGACATCTAGACACAAACCATAACAACATACAAATTGGTTTTTTCACTCTGAAATAAAGCGATGTATTCAGGGTCAGATTACTAAATGCTTCTAGGTCAGACTTCAGAATAATTACATATATTGTTTTACTGATAGATTAGTAAAGCTGTATTCATTTTTGGATAAACATTGTAATAATTTTATATAGATGAAATAACTAGACATTGACATAAGGAAGTTTTTCTTCAAGCCGAGGTAAAGAGGTTATTAAGATCCATGTTAAATTCCAGTTTTTTATAGGATACACTCAGAATTTCTCCTTTCCCTACTATACCTAAACAGATGTTATTATCAGTGCTTTAGAAGAATAAAACATTCTATCAGAATAATTTTCAATGTGTTAAAAACATGCTTCTCATCACACAGAGATTGAACATGTACAGTGATGTTATTTAATACATCAATTAATGAAGAACACAATAAAACTGATTTAAACAATAATTTGGGGAATGGAGATTTAAATTACAAACAAAGACATGTTGAAATGAATTTGCTGATGCAAAGTATTTTACTAGTTTATAGGGACAAAAAACTGTAAATTTTGTTATTTTTTCTATCAGAGATAATTTACAGATTAGTTTTAATTAAACTAGTTTTAATTAGTTTTAATAAAAACCGCAGATCTTACTGATGCAAGCTTTCTATGTGAATCAGGTACCGAAATGAGCTGTTATAGTGTTAACATTTTAAAAAACTATTAAATTTAAAAGATGTG
The DNA here is from genome assembly GCA_004026905.1 of Hystrix cristata. NCBI lineage: Eukaryota > Metazoa > Chordata > Mammalia > Rodentia > Hystricidae > Hystrix > Hystrix cristata. The sequence goes on along the minus strand of PVJO010008961.1, from coordinate 5,670 downwards.
ACAAAGTATAACAAATTATAATAATTTTAAAAGTATTTTTTGGCAATTAGTTAAACCTAGAGATCATAAAACCACTGACATTTTATGTTTAGTGTTTTGTTTGTAAAGCAAATAATTAAAAATCATGACAAAATTCTTCTAAGAAAAGGCCTACATTTGTTTATCACACTTAGTTTTTGTCTCATAATAATTTAATAGATAGTAATATTTTTACCACGAGATACCTGGGAGGTAACTAAATGTCTTGAAATTTCTACCCTACCAACCAAAACAAAGGTCAATAACAAATTTTAAAAAACATTTCACAGATTCTAAGCAAACTCACTCTTTGCTTTCTCACTGAAGTTATCTTGAATAACTTTGAGAAAAATAAAATGACTCAGGTATTTTCTTTTAGAAAACTATTTTCATTTTAAGTAAAGCACTGAGAAACTTGAGGAAAGCTAATAATCACACACAATTTATTTCGAGTGCCTGGACTGTTCATGGTCTAAGTGGTAGGATATTTTTGTATTCATGGTGTCTACAGGGAGAATATTCATGCCATTTGGACTCCTGCTGCATAATGCCTTTTCAAAAACACAGTTTTGATCTGGACAGTTAGATTGATTTTCTACACATAGCCTGCTTGCCTGTAGACATTTGTCTCTTGTTTAAATCCGTTCTAATGTTAAAAGTAAAAAATTCAGTTATGGTTGGTATTTTGCTACAAATCAACTTCAGAGTACAAAAGTGAGCTTTTGAAGCTTTTGCAATATAGAAAAGTTGTTTGTATCTTCCATTTTGTTGGAACCCCTCCCAAATATAAAGTGGTTGTAATAGTTATTATTTCAACACATGCCAAAAGATAATAGTAGGGAGAAAACTTTTTAACAGGTTTTTATTAAAAAAAATAGTTATTTGTAAGTTAAAGTCTGACATTTTCTCGAGCTAAAATTAAGTTCTTTCTGGAAACATACTTTATAACTAAGATATTTGAAAGGTGTCAAAGATTATACCTTATAATGACTAAATGAATTTAAAATACACTAAGTAAAAGTGACTAGCCAATTATATATCTATGTGATTGTGTTTGACAAGAATGTCAATAAGATTTGCTAAGTTTCTATTTGCTCGAGCAGTCTTGAATGGACTGTGTTGGTAAACAAGTATGTAAAAATAAATGGGTCTTATCTTCATAAAGTGATGTTTACTTGTCGAGTCTTTAATAAGGAAACTAAATTTCAATTTTATCTTTTCAAAGAGAAAAATATACTTGATCCGTCTTACAGGTTTGAGAACCTAGAAACGTCTTGCTTTCTAATGACGTGGAGCTGCGCGTATCAACTGCTGGCGCTCATGGGTCACTAGGCTTACCTGGCTCCGGTATGTGCACATTGTTTGGTGTTTTGTTTGAATGTGCTTGATATATTCTCATATTGCATTCTCCCTCCTTGGACAATTTATGTGACAGTGTTTTTACATTTCAGGCATTTATTCTCCACTTTGTCTTTCTCCCCTTCAGCTGTTTTAATTTTCTCTTCGAACTTAGAGTTTGGCCAACGTGAGCGTGAGTTAGAATGAAAACAGTCAGATGAACTGAGCGACCTCTTTGAAGATCTTAGCTCATATTTCTAGGCCTATTTTTCCATAACAGCATCATCTATTTTCTTAGCAATGACACAGCACCTGTTCTTCCCAGACAAGAAGCAACTATGAAGGAAAGTCTCTGGAAATGGTCAAAATATGGCAGAGGACAACTATGCCTAGTGCCTCTGAGTTTTTTCATCTCTAGAATATTTCTGTGCATTGGAAACTTCCCATAAATGTAGGCAGAAATTAATGACATAAAATCCGTTTGTTTTCAAGATCTCAGGTCATTTACTTTATCAACAGAAGCCAGTTTTAAACAATTATGATACTATACTATGATTTCTAAAGTTCAAGCTAATGACAGTAGGCAGTAAAAATCTATTACATATATGTCAATATTTTATATAGCATGATGGACCCCACTAAAAAGGGAAAGAATATGGAAGACAGAAAAAAGCAATCAGGAGACAGACTGAGGAAGGAAGGAGGGAAAAATGTGAAGGGAAGTCAGTGAAGGGAATCAATGAAACAGGAACAAACTTGAGAAAATTTTGGAAGGTCTATAACGTCTACAGAGCCATAAAAAACATCAGCTTTGCTGGATATGAGGTTTCAGCTGTCTCCATGAGTGGAATTTGGAATTATCTTTGTCCACAATTTGTTCATGAAGTCCATGGACTTGAGAAGATGGGTGAGGAGTTCAAAGAGGTCTCCAACAACATAGTGATCTTTATCAAGAAGCTGGAGCTACAGCCACAAGAGGATGACTCACTGAACTCCTTGCTGTGTGTCATGAGGAGCTTACTAATGAGGACCTGATGGAATTGAAGCCCTAGCAAAAAGCCAGAGGAAGGGGTAACTGAGGAACAAAAGAGATTCACAACCAAGAAAATGCTAAGGGGATTTTCTTTACTTGAAGAGGTACTGTTAGTTTTTGAGGCCCAGGACACCAACGTAGAATGATACACAAAGGTTGCAGCAGCCATTTGGAATGGAATCCAGTGCTACAGAGTCATCTACAGTGAGAAAAAAAGAGCTACTGCTCAAGGTCACTGGATCATTTTTTCAGGAGGATAGACAGAATTGAATCCATCCAAAGAACCTGTGTCATCATCATCAGATATGAGTGAAATTCCATCTTGCCCTTCATCTCTTATTGCTGATGAGCCTTCAGGGCCACGTTGCTTCTGGGCCACATTGCTTCTGGGCCATGTTGCGGTACAGCCACAGTCCCCCGTCCCAGAGACTGGTTTGATGCCTTTTAGACCACCAGAGTCATGAGCCACAGAGGTCTCTTTAGTTTATATGATATTCAATGTTAAGATTTTCATAACAGTAGCATAAATTGAATTAAGACATGTCTTATTCGTGAATTTTGGTGCGTTTTGGATGGAAAGCACACAAAAGAATGGGGAAAGCTTTATGATTACAACTCCCCTTGGAGACTCTCACTCACATGCTATTTCAAACTATCTCCAGCACTTACCCAAAGCGATCATTTAGCCAGATGTGGTGGTGCATGCCTGTGATACCAGCACTCAAGAGGTAGAGATAGGAAAACGGAAAATACGAGAACAGACTGGGCTACCCAGAAAACTAGTCTCAAACCAACAGACAAATAAATAGGCAATTTAAATAGTCCTTCCATTGTATGGCTTCAGAAGTTTCTTCTCAACTTCAGCATATCTTTGCTGTGATTCACTGTAGAAATGCTCCTGGACTTGGAATGGAATTATGTCCCTGTAAACCTATCACAGATTCCAAATATCAAAAGTTAAAAATGCATGTCATGTGCCTAATTCGCCAAACACAGCCCAGCAACACAGGGCTACAGGATGGATTGTTCACCCTCAGGATGATGTGGCTGACAGGAGTTTTGCCCGGCACTGCAAGAGTGTGTCATGCTGCATATCACCAGACTGGGAAAAGATCAAAATTTAAGTAACAGTTTCTACTGAGTGCGTATCATCTTTGCATCATCATAAAGTTAAAAAAAATCATAATTTGAAGCATAGTAACTTGGTCACCTTCTCTTCCCACCTGTTACTGCGGATTTAGGGTGGACATCAATTCTGTGAAAGTTTTGAGAAAAGTCCTTAATGTTCAACTTATTTTACTTAATCTTTCTTATTTTTCTTGGCAAAAAAGAGATGGACAATATTGTAGCTTTTTATTAGAGCTAAAATTAAGAGTCTTCATCAGTGTTCATTTTTTTCCTCTATTGAAACAACCTATTCAAGATATTTTTTCAGGACTCTTATTAAAGACTCGATTAAAGATTTCACAAAAGTCTGTGTATTGTGGACATCTTTTCTAAGAAAATAAAAGCAAAAAATCCACAAGAGATGGTATGCTCTTGAAGTTCCAAATTTGTGAGTCCTTCCTCCATCATTCTGTTGAACCACACTACACACTACTTAGTACAGCTTCATACTGCTTGCCTTCTAGCAATGCTTTGTGCATGAAACAAATAACACAATTTCTTACACATGTGAATCTGAACTATGGTGGTTACTTATCATGGCATGGTCTACTCCTTTTTTGTCTTCCATCAAAACTTTTCCTTTGTGTTCAGTCTGAATGCTGTGTCCTCTCATGCCCTCAACCAGAATCAACTGGTTCTTTACAGACACTCCAACAAGACTTGCACTTCCTTTGGCTTCCGGCTCAAGGGTTCACACATAGAAGATTCTGTGTTGTTTGGAGAGTGCAGATAGTGCCTGAGCAAAGTCCTCCTTCTTGCCTTACCACTTGCAGACTCTATTACAAATTCTTCACACCACTTAGGCCATTTCATGTCTTCCCTTAACATCTAGAGAGAATGAGATTTTGGTTTGCAGCCTGATTTATCTCGTAGAACATTTAACTTTTATACTTAAAAATAAATGAATGTAGATACTATTTTTATCCCATAAGAACTACAAAGTAGGAATGAAGCATAAAGCTAATACTTAAATTTTAGAAAAAATTATTACAGTAAAAGACACATTGCCTAAAATATGTGCAAGAATATTCCTCTTTGCTTCAAAAACACTTATCACAACATTCTTTCCACTTTCCAAAGCAGTCCTCATTTCTGAGTGTCCTGAGTTGCAATGTCATGGGTGCCTCAATGTTCTGAGTCCATTCTGAATGTTTACCTTTCATGCTCATTTCGTTTTGGAAAAGAGAAGTCTCACAGTGGCAGATCTGATGAGTAAGTGGATGAGTATACACTTAACACTCCTACATGCCTGTCTGTTAGCTAGATGGCCCTTGCCAGCAACATTCATGCATCTTTTAACACAACTAAAAATAGTCACAAAAGAGAACTTCCAGAACTACATGAGAAATGGCAAAAGTGATAGTATGAGCATGTTGGAGGGGAGGAGGTAGATTAATAGCAACGTGCTTTTGCTGTTTTCATTTTTTAAAACGTGAGCATTTACCGTATCCTTCCCACCTGATGTGCTGGTCAGACTATCCCCAAATGACAACTCTCATACTTAAGTGCCTGATGAGAATGAAAGTCTGTCGTGGCTGCCTATTGCAGGTCTGTTTGTTTATGCTCTTTGTCATCCTCGGTCAGTGGTCATGTACTAGAACATCTTGGTGACTGTCCCCAAGAAAGAGAAGGCATGGAGAAGTGTACACTGGTTCTTTAAGATTCTGAGGAAAAAGGAGAAATCTCTCCTTTGTTCATTTTAAATTGGGGGAAGAAATGTCATATGGCAACTTACAGCAGGAAAGGGAGAGGAATCAAATATTCTCAAAAAGTAATATCATTCTAAAATGGATAAATAAAAATGCAGGAGAAAGATTGTGCACGCCTTCTGTAATAAAGGGAAACCAAAAGCATGATTTCCTCAAGAGATTGTTTCTACATCAAAAACAAATAAATATAAATGCCTATATTAAAGAAGGCACCACACCTGGCTCTCAGATGAGATTCCGTCGGCTCTTTTTAATAACAGGTGAATGCCAAAACTGGCACCTTTGTACTTTTCAGAACAGATGATGTTTTGGAAAGTAACATGCATATTGTATAAAAGATGATAATAGCCTCTGATTTTTAAAAAGACCCTGATTGCTATTAGTCTAAAGAAAGGACTGGCATGC
>PVJO010008960.1:0-72204 GCA_004026905.1 Hystrix cristata | reverse complement strand
GCTAAAGAAGATGTGGCTTTTCTACACAATGGAGTACTACACTGCCATAAAGAAGGATAAACTAGAGTCATTTGTATGTAAATGGATGTTCCTTGAGAATATACTACTAAGCAAAATAAATCAGACACTCATGAGCACACATCGAATTGTTTCTCTGATATGAGAAACCATAACTGTAAATAAGGACAAAGTAGTGTAACGGATATCATATAAAAGGAAGATAATATACAAAGGAGAGGAGTACCAGAAAGAGGGAAGGGGGGAAAAGCAGGAAGAGAAAAAATGGAAAGAAAGGGGAAAGGGAAATCATGGAGAATTGTAAATAAACCTGCTGTAAATAGGGATGGAGGGAACAGAAGGTGGGGAGAACCAAGAGACACCATGTACAGGTACAAAACAAACATGTTAAATGTGATCAATATATGGACAATGTACCAATACATGTTCTTGGTTAAAAAAATAAAAAAAAGAAAGTTATATGTGTATTCTATTTTTTGAGGAAAAGGCTCAACGTTGTCTTTTGGATTAAGCACTTTTAAAATTCTCTACATCATTACTTCTTTTTTTAAAAAAATTTTTTATTAGTACATTAAACCACATGGCCTTCCAGTTTGGGGGAGAAATTTGAGAGAAACTGATGAGTATTTCTGGGAATCATATGTTTCTTTGATAATAGATAATAATTTAGCTTTTTGTATCTCCCTTCTTATTTTATGTATTACAAAACATGCTTGGGCACAAGGTTTATGATTGCCATGTTTCCTGTCAGTAAGGTATAGTATCCTTTTATCATACTTCTTATAAAACACCTCTTTTCAAATACCCTCCTATATCCCAGTTTGTGATTTTTACTTTGAATGTTTTTTGTTTGTTTGTTGAGACAGGGCTTCACTATGCAACCCAGGCTGGCCTCAAACTTGCAATCTTCCTGCTTCAGCCTCTTGAGGCCTGAGATTACTGGCTTGCCCCACCACACCCAGCTTGGAATTCTATTTTGACTGATACCAATACTGGTATACTTGCTTTCTTCTTATTAGCAAATTTGGATAGCAATAGATATTATATCTTTACCCATCCTTTTAATTTAAAACTTCCTGTATTGTTTTGCATGCTATGCTTTAAAAAAATACAATTTTTACTTTCCAAATTATAATCTGATAGCCTTTTTATGACAGGTGAACTATCCCAGCTGTATTTATCATGATTCGTGATATCCTAGTTGTTGATACCTACTAGCTTAAGACCAAAGTTTGGCATATTGGTGCTGCTTGGACTGAGGGAAACACCCTGAAGCCCCCATAATGTGTGGTCTCTTGCTGCAACAAATACCAATAATTTTCTTCAACTGGAGCTGTGTCCCTGGTCGTCTTTGACTTATGGATATCGACACGCAAAATACACACTCTCTGTCCTCCCACAACTAAAAATGCTCTCTCTCCAAATGTGTCTTGCCATCTGGTTACCTTGTGTTTCTATATCTATTTCTTCATCTCTACTCCCATAATTTTCTATTTCTGTCTCTCTGTCTCCCTGTCTGTTATACGCACACGCGCGCATGCACACACACACGCACACATACACACACTCACACACAATTTAACTTGATTCTGTCACAGTTAGTGATGACAAATTTGCTGCCCAGAGCAATGAGTGCTGCTCTATGGGCCTGAGAGTGGGGGCGGGAGGACGCATGGTGGAGAGATGCTGACTGAGCAGAGCTGTTTCAAGAATATTCCTAACATGGCAGTAAAGAATGATCACAATAAATGCTGTCTCCCATTTTGATAGTTCCTGATATTTGATGACCCCGTGACAGTATGGGCTTAATCATGTTCTTCCTGCTTGGATTTGATTCATTTGTACAAAGCAACACAGTTTGTACTTTCTTTTCCACTTCTGCTTCCTTTTATAGTTCAGGACCTCATGCGCAACAGAACTAATACTTTTACTTCTAATCTTCGGAACATTCGCATGGTAGATAATCAGAAAGTCAGGCTGCAAAGGATGGGTGGCGACTAGGAAAAGGTGAACCTGAGGCCTCACACCAGAAACCAATGTGGGATAGCTTTGTTAAGCTCTCTTGTGCACACTGCAGTCATAAAATGCTTTCCATTTACACTGCGTATCATCTTCTCTGCTTATTGAAACAACCCCAAGATGTAGATAGGAAAGTATGCCTGTTCCCTGTTTTTGACTAAGAAACGGGAGTAGAGACTGTGTGCGTGCCTTGCCCACGTATTGCTGCCTGTTCAGGTGCCCAGCCATTTAATGAGCCTGTGTGTTCACAAGGGGTTCAAACACTGGCTGTGCCATTGAACCCCCCTCAGAATATTCTCCCTTTCGAAAATGCTTATCCCATTGTTCTTGGCCCTTTCTGCAGCACTCACTAGGGGGTGACCCCGAAGGGTTGGCTCATCCCTTGTTTCTCCACTTCCGACTTGCCATGAGGTGAGCAGCTTTTCTCCTCCAGACCCTTCCACCATGCTGCTTCTGCCTAGAGCCAGCCAGCCACACAAGGGCTGAAACTTCTCAAATCTGAGCCAAAATAAACATCTCCCTTAAGTCGCAGGTGTCAGGTATTTTGTCCCAGTGAGGAAGAAAGTGACAAAGACAGAGAGCCACTGACTCTTGCACCAGGATGAGACTGAGACTGGGAGGGACGGGGGCAGAGGGGAGCCACGGCCCCAGGAGCTAGAGCCATAGGCAGCCTCCCAGCGCCCACCGACCCCCACCCCCCCAAGTAGGGAGTCTCCTGGGTCTCAGGCTGAAGTCAGTCCCACCAGGTCACAGGTGACTTTCAAAGACAGCCCCTTCTCACAGGGGACTTATGTTTTACCTCTTACCCGTGTTCAAGACCTCAGTCAGGGCTTGGATGCTGTGTAAGGGACAAAAGACGAGGTCAGTCCAGCTCATGGAAACTTTATGAGACTTGACCAATGTCCTTATTCCCACCACATCACAGGACGAAAGCTGTGGGGCTCTTTTCCCCCACAGGGAGACCTAAGATGTGAAGACTCATCCACATTACAGAAGCTTTGTGCCACTGCAACATGTTGAGGCCAGCCTAGCCCCACACAGCCGCTCACATTCCACAGGCATTAGAGATTCTGTTGGGCAGTGGTCAGGTGCATACAAGCTGTTGCTCTAAGTGCTGGCAGGCACTTGGGAGGCACCAGTTGTCCCTCTGGCAGTGGCCCCAGGCTGGAGTTTGCTCTCAGGTGCTTCCTGTGAGCTCTCGCAATCTTGCAGTTGAAGTTTTCCGTAGATCTGATCAAGGCACCAAATGACTCGGGCCATTCTTCACCACCGATGGATCTAACAACGTTGCTCTGGTGACATATTGGTCATGGCTTTAAGATTAGAAAATCAGAAGGAAAGTACCCATCTCTGCAGGGCTTATGACGGGGTCGTCAAGCACGCACAGTCTAGAGAATGTGAGGCCTTGTATGTGGACGCGTGCGGCACGGGGACAGGAAAGGGAAGGGCTGGGTGACGAGCTGTTGCTCAGGTGCCTGGCAGCCTCCTATGGTGTTGTCCAGGAATGTTCCTTGAACTGATTGGGCCCTCTGCTCTCTGTTGAGACAAATGTCACAAAGCTGTGTCTGCGGATGACATGGCAGAAGAGTTGAGAAGCAAGACTGACAGGTACTATTCCCTTGATTCTAGTTTTGGCCTCTCCTCCCTCTTACTCCCAAATACCTACGATCCCATGAGCCTAGCTTGGGAAGGGCTGCTGCCCCAGAAATGAAGTGAGTTGGCTTCCTGCTCCAGGAGAAGGTGAGGAGGAAGCAGCCTGCTTGTCCAGAGACCAGTGCTGCTCATTACCCAGGACGGAGGCGACGCGCCGGACAGAGGGCTGGGTAGGCTCCCATGCTGTGCAGACAGACAGTTAATCAGTGATGGTGAGTGAGCTGGAAAGCACGTGCTGGTGGAGCCTGTGCCCAGCATGGTGTGCGGCACAGAGCAGGCAACCAGAACACTTTACAACGACTTCGTAACTAAGCAGCCTCTGGTGAAGGGACATTTTATACACTTAGAGCAACAGCGTAAAAGGCAATAGTTCTGCCTTCTCATGTGCTGAAGCCCCTGCTCCAGAAAGGACCCCACATCACGTGGCCTCAGGAGGCTGCCTTCTCCTGCACTCTGTGGCCTGCTGCAGTTCAGGAAGAAGTCTGGCCACTCCAGACTTCCAGGGCTGGAGACAAGCAAGTGCTGTCAGATGTAGAATAGAGACCCTGCATGGACTCTCGTTCGTTGATTGGTTTGCTCAATTTTGCACTCAGCATGCATCTGCTCACAAGGTTCCAGGTGCCAGACCCTTTGCTGGGTGCCACAAGTAGACAGCAGGCAAGACCTGTCTGTCGGCAAGGGTCTCAGAATTTGGGCAGCAGGGTGACCCCGAAGCTGGTGGCCACGGGGCTGTGCAGCAGCACGGGCAGTGCTAGGTAGGATCAGCCTCCGATTCTGTGCTGGGGAAGGGCTTGCCCAGAGCAGGGCAACCAGTTCTCAGAGCAGCCAGATGTGAAAACTGGCAAAGTCCAGAAGGTCTAGTCAGTACTCTCGTCAGGCTCACTAGCCTGGGGACGACTGGCTGTGGACTTCTGCATGGAGAGGGGAAGCCCATCTGAGACTCAGACCAGAGCAGGCCCTGGAGGTCAAGGTCAGAGCATCTTCCCTCTGGCCCTCAGCGTCTTAAGAGCCTCCCTCCCCTCAGGTTCACTCTGTGCATCTGCTCCATCCCCTGAGACCCTCCATTCTGCAGACCTAGGCTTGCACTGGGTGTGGCTCTGCAGCAGACAGCCCTCCACTGCAGCTCAGATTGTCGGCTTTGTGTTTCTGGGGGAGACAGACAGACAGATACACACATACAGAATACCAGAGGGCCCTTCCTACCACACCGTGTAATTTGTGTCATCAGTCAGTTGATCCTTCCTGGGCTTTGCTGTTTGGGCAAAGTATTACACAAGCGATGCATGTTCAGGGAAGAATTGGTCCATGTCAAAGTAGAAATGAAATAAAATAGAGACATTCCAAAACTTGGGGGTCTTGAAGACACGAAAAGCCAGTATTCTGAAGTTTTAGGTAGAAAAAGTAGGATTTTTTAAAAAAACCTTCAAGCAACCAAGTTTGCATAACTCTTAACAGTTGAATAAAACTCAAGGCAAAAATGTCAACTTCACCTTTTTGTTCCAGATGGAAAGGCTCAAGGTAGCTGTCTTTACACTGAGAGACAAGCGGTGGGGGTAAGAAAGCAAACTTTGAGATTTGAGAACTATGACCAGCAAAGAACTTTAGTTAGGATTAAGACCCGGAACTGAAAGTAAATAGATTAGCAACCTAGTAAGTCTTTGAAGGAATTAAATTTTGTAAACTATTACAAGCCTTGACAGAAAAAGAAATAGCTTTGTCTGTTTGAGAAAACAATCATCAGCCTGACAGCGGAGATGAAGTGGGAAGGGAGCCTGGGCCACATGCTTGGCCAAGCACAGAACGTTTTGGGATCTTCTCTCATCTGTCAGCTGCCGAGGTGTTTGTAGGGAGTTCCAAGAAAATGGCAACTCACAAGGGACTGGATATCTTGACTCTCCAAAGTCTTTGACTCATAAAATCTTGGGGTGTATGTCCCCACTTGGATGACTCACAGAAATTTCAAGTTTAGAATATCAAAGAGGAATATTTCAGACTGCCTGTTCTGAATGAGAGGGATTAATGGGCCAAATTTATTTCCACCAAAACAACTAAAAAACACCAGACAAATATATAAAACAATGGCTTTTAAGGGATTGGTAAGAACTGTGATTTTTAAGAGATGGGAAGCAAGTAATGTGAACCCCATCATGCCCCAGTTTAATGCCTAGGTGGGGAGCCTGAGAGAGTCTCAAAGTCTCTCCAGTTGAGAAGGGGGGTGGGGGGGAGGCCAAGGAGGCTTGTTTGCAGGGAGGATCATCTGAGAAGAAGGTTAAAGAGATAAAATTCCAGGAATCTGCAGAAGGTCCCTGGAGTATTCCACCAAGCCCTGACCAGTACATGTCTAAGAGAAAATTATTACCCACAAAAGATCAGGAGAAATCCCTGCAGTTCATACAAGAAAAAAAAAATAATGCCTGTTTTCACCATCTAGAATGGACATTTTCATAATCAGATACAGTGAGCAGAAGTGTTTGCCTCCGTAATGGGAAAAAATCAGCCGTATACTAAATGCTACTCTGGTTCTATATAACAAAGCTTTAAAAGTAGCCTTAAAATAATTGAACTGGCTCTATTTTAATCATAGCCTACAAGACAGTGTTTTGATCACCTTTCCATTGCTGGGAAAATTTAAAGGAGAAAAAGTTTATTTTGGTTTATGGTTCTAGGTTTCAGGGTCTGCCGACTCCAAGCCAGAAATATCAAAGCAGAAGGATCTGACACAAGAAAGATGCTTCCCAGAGGAAGCAGAGAATGGGGTAAGAGCCCGAGAGAAGAGGGGAAAGGCTGGGGAAAGGTTTTACCCTTCAAAAGCCGCGTCCCCGGTGACCCACTTCCTCCAGCTGAGCCCCGCCTCCCAGCAGCTCATCCGGCTGTGGACTCACAAGCGGATCAATCAGCCGCTGAAGTCAGTGTCCCGTGACCCAGTCACTGCTAGGCCCATCCTGAGCACTGCTGCATCGGGGATTAAGCCCTCAACATGCAGGTCTTTGGAAGGACACTTTATATTTAAACCATAACAAAGCATCAAGAGTACCTTATAGAAATGTAGAAGCATTTAGTACCAAACAAGTAAAATTTAAACGTCTTATGTTGCTCAAAGATTATCATGTATGAAAAGAAACAGACAGGAGATGAGATACCAGCAGCAAAAAAGTCTCTGTGGGACCTGGAATGGAGACACCTGAAAAACAGCAATTTGGTGAAGAGAGAGAGATGAAAAGCAGATCTCCAGGAATTAAGAGGGAGATGACAGGAAAAGTAGAAACTACAGAGAAGCTGGAGAAACAGAATACAAGTGGAAAAAAGAACAAGGCACCCCAGAAAGTTGATCCTGGCTCACAGGGAGAGAGATCTATCTGTCTCCTCCGACCCGAGGTAAGCCTGGAGAGGGAGAAACAATGGGCTGCCCCAGGAGTTCTAGCTCGAAGAACAGGGCATGGTTGTTGTAAACTGCAAACACAGCATGGGACTTTACTCCAAAAGTAACTCCTTTTGTGTGGCAGGCTCGAGTTGGAGAAGAAATCCAGTGCGGTGCCCACCATATTTGAGAGGGTTTAATCAGGAACCATTTTTGGAAGGAGTTAATTGTTTAACACTGAGCCACAGAACAATTACAGAACAGATGTACTTTAGGGTTTCTGCTGTCACTCTGCCACAGTAACTGGCTGGGAGATAGTCACAAGAGACAGTCACAGGCTGCAGGCTAGAAAAAGGAGACCAAAGAAGACACCAGAAAATGGAAAGATATCCCCTATTCCTGGATAGGCAGAACCAATATTGTCAAAATAGCTGTACTTCCAAAATAAACATGGAGACTTGATGCAATCCCAGTCAAAATACCAACAGCATTCCTCATAAAACTAGAGAAAACAATCCTAAAATTCATATGAAATCAAAAGAGACCCAGAATAGCAAAAGCAATCCTGGGCAACAAGAGCAAATGGGGCATCACAATCCCAGACTTCAAATTATTTTATGACGCTACAGTGATAAAACCAGCATGGTACTGGCACAAAAACAGACATAAAAAAAATAGAGGATGCAAAATCAACTGAGGCACATTCAACCACCTAATCTTCGACAAAGGAGCCAAAAATATACTCTGGAGGAAAGATAGCTTCTTTAATATATGGTGCTGAGAAAACTACCAACATGCAGAACATTGAAGTTAGAACCATGTAGTAAACTAAAATAAAAATGGATCAAAGACCTAAATATTTATTGAAATCAAAACGCTTAATCTGCTGAAAGATACCGTAGGTAAAACTCTTGAAGATATAGGGATAGGCAAGGATTTTTGCACAAATAGCACCACGAAAAAAACAAAAGAGATCATGTCAAATAAGAAGGCTTCTGCACAGCAAAGGCAACAACCAACAGAGTGAAGAGACAGATTACAGAATGGAAAAAAAATTTGCTAACTCCTTCTTGGACAGAAGACTAATATCTAGAATATATAAAGAATTCAAAAGAATTAGACCTTCCAAAACAAAAGACCCAATCAAAAATTGGCAATCATTAAGAATAGACACTTCCTGGAACTCCAAATGGCTAATAAATACATGAAGAAATGTTCAACATTGCCAAGCATTAGAGAAACACCAATTAAAATAGCATGCTGTTGAGGATGCAGGGGGAAAGGAACACTTCTACATTATTGGTGGAAATGTAAATTAGTACAACCACTATGGAAATCAGTATGGAAATTCCTCAAAAAACTAAAACTGGAAATTCTATTCAACCCAGTCCTGAAAGATTTAAAGACATTACAGTGATACATGCATATCTATGTTTACAGCAGCACAACTCATAATACTAAATCTTTAAAGTGGACTCTATGTCCCTCAACAGATGAGTGAATAAACAAAACGTGACATTTTTATATAATAGAGTATTGCTCTGCCATAAAGAAGGATAAACTTGAGTCATTTATAGAAAAATGGATGCATTTGAGTCCGTGATGGTAAGTGAAATAAGTCAGAAAAACAAGCTTAAACATGGTTTCTCTTATATGAGAAACCCAAAATATAAATAAAGAGCAAAATAAAAGATAGATACAGTGGTACCTCAGTTCACAAACTTAGTTGTCTCTATGATTTTGGTTGCAGAATTCATTCCATGATTCTGATTCCAACCGAATTGCAATATATACATACTGTGGGAGGGGAAGGGGATGAAAAAGGAATTAAGATGTGTTATATACATGTACAACTCCCCACGATGAATGGAATCACTATGTACTGCAAACATGTACAAATAAAAATTTTTTTGAAAAGCAGGAAAAGAAGATACCCATAATGAAGAGAAGAAACAATAAAATCTGACTGAGAACTTACATAAATGACAGAATCAGTAGGCCAGGACTTTCACACAATTAGCAGAACAGTAATCTATGTTTCGAGGAAGATAGATGAATGATGGAACATATTAAACAGATATAAAAAGGACAGCCCAAACTGATCTTATACACATAAAAATTACCATATCTGACATAAAAAATACATTGGATATTATAATTCTCAGATTAAGTATTGCAGAGATAATAGTGAATGTGAAAAAAGAGCAATAAAAACTATTCATAATAAAGCTAATAGAAGAAAAACACTCTAAAAACTAACCATAAAATAAAGAATCAGTAAATTGTGGGACAATTACTCCAATGACATGTAACAAAAGTCCTTGAAAAAGAGAGAAGGAAGGGACAAAAAAATTTCTTAAAGAACTAATGGCAGTATATATCCTACTTAGATCAAAGCTATTACACCCATATACTCCAAAACTCAATGTACAAGAACCATGAAGAGAACCAAGTACTGCATGATCCAGTTGTTCAAAGCAAGAGAAGAAAAAATCTGAAGAATAACCAGAGGGAATAAAGACTGTGGGGTTTTTTTGGAATCAGCATGAGCCAGAAATAGACTACTAGCATTTTTAAAGTCCTGAGAGATAAGAATTGTCACCCGAGAGCCTTTACTTAATGAAAAATGTCTTTCAAAAATGGCGAAATAACCAGGCATGATGGCTCATGTCTGTAATCCCAGCATTTGGGAGGCTGAGGCAGGAAGATTGCCATGAGTACAAAGCCAGCCTGGGCTACATAGTGTGTTCGAGGCCAGCCTGAACTACATAGCAAGACCCTGTCTCAAAAAAAAAAAAAAAAAAAAAAAAAAAAAAAAAAAAAAAAAAAAAAAAAAAAAAAAAAAAAAAAAAAAGAAAAGGAAAAAAATGGTGAAATGCAGACTTTTTCAGGTACAAATATCCAAAAGGAATTCCTCAAGTGCAGACCTGCACTGCAAGAAAGACTAAAAGAAGTCTTTCACACAGAAAAAAAATGACTCCAGCTGGAGAGCTGCATTTACATAAGGGAATGAAGAGTACCAGAAATAACTAAGTGGGTAAATATAAAGACCATTTTTGGTGTTAATTAATCACTAGAATTTTTCAAAGCAAAAATAAATACAACATAATGTGGGACTCAGAACATGTGGAGAAATAAAAATATATAATAGCACAAAAAAGCAATAATAGCACAAAGGCCTAGAGGGGGAAGATGTAAAATATATTATTGTAAGATCTTATACAATACATGAAGTGGCTTAACATCACTTGAGAGTAGACTGTGGCATGTCCTATATGCATGCTATGAATTCTAAAGCATCACTCATAAATTAGCAAAGGAGCTGAGTGTGAAAAATTCTAAACTGACCCAAAAGAAGGCACCCCCCCAAAAAAAAAACCAAAAAAAACCCAACAACTAAAGAGGGCAAAGGGAACAAAGCACAGATGAGATTTTGATGTTCTTAGTGCAGATGACTAGCCCACATGGTGCAGGCAGGCGTGTAATTGGGAAGGGAGAAGGGTGTGATGCAGGTGGCTGGCAGGTAGATGGAGAAGCAAGCAGGCAGGATTCTAAGTGACCCGGCAGGAAGCAGGCGGGCGAGGGGTGTGCGGGTAGCTCAGTGAGTGCCCGTATCACTTGGCCTACACGTATCGCTCGGTCTACACATGCTCCCAGAGCTTCGGGCCCCGGTTCTGCCCTATCCTTGGCTGTTTCATTGCAGTTCAGTTTCTTCCCTAAGGAAGATTGACAAAGTCCTGTGCCACAAAGGACAGATAATAATTAAGCACACAAAGAAAGGGGACGGTGTTTCAGGAAGAGATAGAGCGTAGAGAGAAGGTCCGTGTGCGGCAGAACACTGAACAGCTAACCTCCGTGCATTTGCCGTGATGACCGAGTGACTGTTGATTCGTTGAGCACACTCCATGTTCCAGGAGCTATTTCAGAGGGTTACATGACTTGTAACTACCTTCTCAGGTTACTATTATTATCCCAGTATTATGGGTAAGGAGGAGAGGTCAATTAATGTGGCTACAGACACACAACAGGCGAATGTCTCAGCTGGAATTCAAACCCACACTAGGGTGACCCCAAACCGTCCTCTTTGCTGTTCCACGGAAACAGGAGCCTGGGTGGGTCAGGCAGTAGTCTGGGAGGTGAAGACACTATTTTGGGGCCAAGTCAGTGTCAAAAGATAAGCCCAGAAAAGTGGGGTCGATCTGGGGAGGCTCCAGGTGCTGGGCCTCAGACTCTCGGGGGTGGGAAGTGAGTGCCTCAAAGGTAACACTGCTTGTCTCTACAGACAGTGACCACTTGACTCTGAACAAGGGTCCCCTTTCCCTCCAGGGACTCCAGAGATTGGAGGAAAGCTTTTTGCACTAGCTTTGAATTCAGGTCTCACTTGCCAGGTATGATCTGAGCCTCTGTTGGCTTATTTGCGAGAGGAGGAAGTAGCTCCTTACTCTTGGGTGAGGGGTGCAGCCAACACCCACCAGGCTGGTTCAGCCCTTCGAGAAGCTGATGAGAGGCTGGGGACTGTGGCCAGCGTCTCGCAGAGAATGGACCTCAGTGAGCTGACTTTGGGGAATCCCAGGTGAAGTGAGAGGAACCTGAAGGTAGGTGGTTGTCACTGAGCAGCACGGGGCTTGGATTCCTGCATTGTCATCTACTGGTGGTACCTGCAATTTGTACTACAAGTTTGAAACATTTCTGAGACTCAGAATTCAGATTCCTGAACTCTGAGGGAGTTGGCCATGATGCCTACCCCAGAGGATATCTGGGGGACTGGGTGAGCAACAGTCTGCCAGGCCTGCCACACACCTGCTGTCCCTTTGATATTGGACATTAGCCTCCAGACCTGGGAGCAATAGATGTTGTTTAAGTAGAAACACCCCCCCCAACCAACCAACCGAACAAAGAAAACAACCTCCAAGTGATCTTAGGAGGCCCCTTTTCCTAATCTGACGAACTGATTTATCAATTTTCTCTAAAATTTCAGTTGTTTTTGTACTATTAGGCTTGCATCTAGATGTACCCCCAAAACCTCATGTGCTTATAGATGGGGCTTTTCAGAGACGGCTGTATCTAGGGTGTGTGAATATGGATTAAGGGTGTGTGATAACTAAGTTAGTCCCCTGATTGGTTTAGAATAGTTTTGGGTATGGATACTGAGAAACACATCCTGGGTGTGGGTGGTACCAAACAATAGGCTTGTAGCCTGGACAAAATAAAAGGGAAAGGAAGACTTGCTGCTCCTGCCTCCTGCCTACCCTGCCACAGACTGTTTCTCCTCTACCATGCACCTCTGCCTTGGAGCCAGCCAACTGTGGACTGAAACCTCTACAAAACAAGAGCTAAAATAAATTCTCCTCCTTTAATTTGTCTGGTATTTTGTCCTGGCACTGAGGAAGTAACTAAGACATGTACTCTCTGTGGTTTTTGCTGCATTTACATAAAGTTGGTTCCATTGAATTTGTTTAATATTCTTTAAAAAGACTTACTAAAAAGAAAATTTCATGTATGCCCATGGCAAATGGAAAATCTGACATCAGTAGACAGTGTTCACAGAAATAGACACATTGAGAATAACAGGTATGTATCCTGTGCTACCTACAGTGGTCTCACATATCTCACTGGCAAAGAGCAGGCCATACAACCCCCATTGCTCCTCCAGCTCAAGGCTTCCGTGGTTCTATCCCCTTCCTGTTTTCTGGGAATGCGCCCTGACTGGGAGCATACCCTGGGGTCATTTTTCAGTGCCTGTTTTATCGCTGTGGCCTAACAAGTGGTCTTTGTGGTTTTATGAGCAAAGAACAGGAGTCTGGAGCTCCTGCTTCCAGTAAGGCCTGTGATGTTGGAACAAACGGTAAATCCACTGAAGAAATCTCACTTGTCATAGTGTCCTACCTGAGAAGTCTCCACATTTCTAAAAAAGAGTAAAAGGAGAGATTATATCAAGAGTCTGTAGACCCTGCCTCTTCAGCCCATTAGATGATCTGGGCAGCTGTCCCCCATCTCTGTCCCCAGGGGAGCCACAGAGAGTCATCACAATCTTACCCTGGGGCTGGGCCTGGCCTTCCCAGACGAGACAATGTCAGGAAGAACAGAACAGAAAGGCAGATGGAGGGACACGTATATTCACCAGGTTCCATCAGAGTAGAGAAGAGTCAAATCCAAGCCATGTGAGCCTTCCATTTGCTTTTTCATGGAGAAACTGTGAGAAGGGCAGAGAGCTGGTAAGGGGCTAAGGAGGGACTCCTGTGTCTCTGCGGGTGTCTCTCTTCCCATGTCTATCTCTCACCCCTTCTTCCTCCTTCGTCTCCTCTCTTTTATGTATTAAAACAGTTTGCAGATGCCAAGCCCTAGGCTCTGCACCAGCCACACAGAACTTCATCCCCCTGTGCCCCCTGTCTCCAGGTCTCCTCTCAAACCCTTTTAATTTTAAAAATCACATCTTGAGGGTTCTTTTCTACACATATGATACAAAAGAACCAGTTCTTAGTTCTTAATACTTGGGTAGAATACATATTTTTGTATCCTGTCTAAAAATTTTAAGTGTACAGTTATATGGATGTTTTACAACTGTACACCCGAGTAACCCAAATCAACACATAGAACATTTGATCATCCCCAGATGGTAGATTCCTTATGATTTTCAATATATGTGAGCATGTTGTTTGCTAATAAAAGAGTTTTACTTCTTCCTTTTTAATGTTTGCCCCTATATTTTTTTTTCTTTCCTTACCTTCCAAGTATCATCAGTATTATGTCAAACAGAAATGGTAAGAAGTACATCTTAGGTCATTCTTGGTATAATTCTTGATGCTCCATATCATGTCATTATTAGATCATATCTATGCTTCCTTTGAAATACATGTAGAGTCAGTGAGCTTATTAAATGCATGAATTCAAGCTAGAATGCCTAGGTCCAAATGTCGATTCTACCAGCTCCTGGTTCTGTATACTTAGGCAGTTTTCTAACCTCTTTGATTGAGATTTCTGATTTGTAAAAACAGATTGCTACAATATGCCTACTTCATAGCTTCTGGGGTGAAATTAAACCTTAGCTCAAGCCAAGTGCACAGTAAGTGTACCAAGTGGCCTAAGTGGTCTTATATTTTCAGCTTGCCCCGTTTAGCCCACTCTCAATGTAACGGCCGGAGAGGTCCTTCAAAACCTGTCAGAAAATATCACTTTCCAGTTCAAAGCTCTCCAACGGTTCCCATTTCATTCAGATTTATTGCCGAAGATCTGACAGTGCCAGTCTGTCCCTGTGAAGGGGGCTCAGTGACACTGCCCTCTGCAGGGAGCAGATAGACTATACAGGGAGTGCTGAGCTCAGCCAGAAGCTTTGGGCCAGTTGTTGGGAACAGAGGAAAACAGCTGTCCCTTGGGGTTAGGGACCCCACTCTGCTATGAGGTTGCCCTGCCCTTCAGGAAGTGTGTTCTTGCTCAGCCCAAACTCTGACCCCTTCCTGAGATGACAGGGTCTTGCTGCTACACACAGGCTGGTCTCAAAGGTGTGCTGGGCACACACTCCTCCTCACAGGCCAGGTCAGTGAGCTGGGGAGTCGGAGGAGACCCCCACAAGACCTGTCTGTCCAGCAGCCAAGCTGGCTAATTTGCTGTCCAGCTGCAGCCTGCTTGGCCTGGAGAAGTAGAGGGTGTCTGCCTACACCATCCGGGAGACTGACTCCAGCCTGGTGTTGGAAGGTCTGCACCCTGTGTCTGGAGCCCCAGAATCTACACTGGCAGGGGGAGCAGGCACTTTGAGGATGGCACCAGCCTGAACTTGGGATTGTGGCAGGAGATGGGAGAGTTTCTGGGGCAGATCATAATTCTATTTCTAAAGAAAATATGTTGCAACAGACATCACTGGGTTCATGAGGTGTGGAGGTGGGAAACTCAGAGGATTTCCTTTCCAACAGTTCTGATAAGCTGAGCACCGTCACTCACTGCTTACCACACTTATACTGGTGTCACCTGACCATCCCGTGTGAGTCAGATCCTAGGCTGGAAACCAGGCCCGGGGCTGTGGTTCTCCTGTTCTGAGCACAGTGGGAAGAAGGGCTGGGACTGAGCTGTTGGGAGCTGAGCAGCCACAGTGCTCCTAGTGCCCCTCGTTATATGTGGGATGCCTCCTCTTCAGTCCTGCCTGGCCAGGTCAGTGTTACTATCTTCAAACCGAAGTAGCAAATTGAAGCTCTAAGGGGTTCGGTTTTGCCCCAGGCCACAGAGCTGGGAAGAAGTCCAGCAAAGTGTAAGCCTTTCCCACAGAACTGCACCTTCACAGCCTCAGCTCCTCGTGCTACAAATTCTGGAGTGTGACTGGGGCACAGGGCCCCATAGCTGCCCAGAACTTACCCTCCCTCAGGCAGACATCTTACTCAGCCATAAATGAATGGGGTGGGACAGTTCTACCACAGGAACCTATGGTCCTCATGCCAGCCTAGTGGGAACCACAACTCTGTGGGTCACTCACGGCGGGACAGACTGAATGACACCCACTTCATGCAGGCCGTGTGGTTGGGCCCACATTAGCGCTAATGACAGTTTCCTCCCATTAGGCTCTCTTTGTGCCATACAAAATTGAGGGCACTTTACTAAATCCCTCACGTGATCCTCTGAGGCCCCCACAACCTCTCTCCTGATTTTATGGAAGAAAAGGAGGCTCAGAGATGAAGTTGTTTTGCCAAGGTCTCTGTGTCTGATTTGAAACCAAACTGACTGAAAGCCCATGTCCTTACCCCTGCAGTCTCCTCCCCACACCCTCCTCTTCCTCTGGCCGTGTCTGGGTAGTGAGTGTTCTGCCATGTACCAGGCTCAGAAGTCTGCACTTTGTTTGGGGGACAAACACTGTAATGTTTGTCCTAAGAGAGAAGGTGACAGGGTTTATCAGGTTGCTGTGGATTTCATGTCTTAGCTCTTCCTCCGCACCGCTTTTTACTTTTCATGTCAGGAGACGTTGGGGACAACTACAGCTACGTCAGGGGTTCTCTGTCCAGGCTGCATGTTGTAATATCCTGGTGAATTTTTTAAAATTATCAGTACCTGGGCCCCACACCAGCGATTCTGATTCAGTTGGTCTGGACAGGACAGAAATATTAATATTTTTTAAGATCTCCCCTGTCCCAGGTGATTCTCACTTGCCCCCAGAGTTGAGTATCTCTGATTTCGATGGTACAAATCCCTGCTGCCTTCATCGTCTGACCCGCAGGGGGCGCTCTTCTGGGAAGCAGGGCACTGAGCCTTGGGGCCTCTGCTCAGTGGACTCCCTGCACCCACTCTCGATGGCTGGGCTGTGTGGACAGCCAAGGAACAGCTTCCCTGCGCATATCTGAGTGGAAGCGAAGTTCCTCATGGGAAAGCTGACTCCAGTCTCCAGGTAGCCTCTCCCTCCAGGGTGAGAAATTTCAGTACTTTGGGCTTTTTTCCTTGGAAATCTGGCTTGCAGATTTCTAGCACTCTGACATATGCCAGATGCCACCTAGTCTTGCAGCTACAGGGCCAAGTGTCCAGTGAGCACAGGCTTCCCGGCAGACTCTAAAGACCATGAGCATCATCCACTCCTTTTGTCTCCACTGAGTCTGCTCATCGCTGGTGCCTCTAGGGCAGGCCTTGTATGGCAGCAGAGTCCAGGGATGCATGGAGAAACACGTGTGACACTGTTGTAGATGATGTAAGCTGAGTGGCCTGAGTATGTGCAGGATTCAGTGTGAGGGGGCAGGAGGTGGCTCTGTGGGGTTAGCGTGGGACCTGGTGTGCACATTTGCTGGTCTGACAGAAATGCTAGTGCTTTCGGCCTGGCCTGTGCTCAGATTGAGTCCTGGGCTATGCTGCCACTCAGCCCCAGAGAGACCAGAAAGAGGGCGAGACCAGAAATACACTGGGAGCTCATGGTTGTGGGCGGCTGGACTCACAGAGGCTCTTCTTGGGGACCTCTGTCCCTTGTCCTCCCTGCCAATGCTGCCACAGCGGTGGGCCCTCCAGCTGAGAGGTGGGGAGTGGGGCTGTGAGAGCCTCCTGGGGCAGTGTTCTGCCAACCTTTGCACTCACCGTGTCCCTCATATGGGGGAGACTTCCTGTTTGAGGGCTGCTCCTCTCTGCAGAGGCAGGCTGACCCAGCTGCTTTTTACAGCTGTTGGTTGTAGGCAAGAGTCTGGTGAAGCGCTTCTTTTCTTTTCTCTGACCTGATTTCACTGCGCTGCCAACCAAGCTTCTTTGGGCAAGAGCTGGAGTGGAAGAGTTTACAGTCCTATTCTCAGCCTCATTAGAAACCTTCAAGCACTGACAAGCAGCTTCCTGCAAGCCATGTAGCACTTGGGGCCAACCCTCAGGAGCCTGGAACTCTGATGGGGTTTTCTTAGGCCTCTACTCAGACCGGGGAGAGGGTCCTTCAAACATCAAATTATGACATTTCCTAAAAAAGAAACCTCTAGCTGTAGGGTCACGTCTCAGGCACTACAGGTCCCAGCTGCTCAGCCAGGATCTGCAGGGTCTGGTTTGTCTCATCTTGTTTTTGAAACAGGGGTCTCACCCAGTTGCCTTGGGCTAATCTAAAACTCATGGGCACAAACCATCCTCTGTCTCAGCCTCCCGGGTTGCTGGGAGTACAGGTGTCTGGCGCCAGAACGTATTTTCTGAGTGAATGAATCAGTAACTGATTGACTCACTTCCTGGGCTGTCCCTTTTCCTCATCCGCCCAGGATTCCTGAACTCCCCGCCCCTGCCCTGGTACACTAATGAGGCATCTGAATGAGTGCTGGCTGGCTGCTTACTATGTTTTGGATTCATCTTTTCACCTTTTCAAGTGCTGGCCAGCTGTGTCCTCTTTGGGGGCATGCAAGTCCAGGCTTTCGGTCCTTCCACGTGCTGTCCCCCATTGATCTTCCACTCTGCCCCCTCCTATTCCATGGGCACCTCCTCACTATCCTTCTGGAAGGGCCTAGGTGGTGGTCCCACTCTGGCCAGCTTCCCCAGGAGGCCAACAGGTGACAGCAGCTGGCTCCTGCCTTCCCACATAGGTGTGGCAAAAGGCAGGCCTTTTAGAGACCCAGAAGAGGAAAAGTGAGGATGGAGGGGAGGGCTGGAGGAGCAAGCTGCAGAGAGCACAGGATGGAGAGAGAAGGTGGAGGAGCAGCATGAGGAAGCCAGGCTCAGACGTGCCCTATGGCAGGGTCACGGTGCAGGCTGAGAGGCAGTGAAGGAACCTAGAGGATTCAGAGAGGGGCCCAAGGAAGCTGCTACACCATCTGAGAGGAGCTCTAACCGCCTACTTCCCGTCCAGTGGGTTCCCATCTTTATAAGTCTCAACTTTTTGACATACAAAAATCTGATGTTTTTCATATGATTGACAGTAATAATGTTTTTACCCTTGATGCTAATAATTTTCCAGAAAGTAAATTAAAAGCAGGCCATCTATTTAGGTATGGGTGTGGGACAAAATGTTCCCAAATGTTGTTTAGGAATGGAATGTCCACAACCTTTAGAGACAGGTTTGCTTCAGTAGGATTAGTTCCTTCTCAGATTTACATACTGTTTAGTTTTCTTACATGCATAATTACCGTGTATTTGGATTTCATTAGGCATCTTCCTCAAGAAGCCCAGGAATAGTACCATCTTGCTTAAAAATACCTTTTCACTATGGAAAAGTTCAAACGCAAGAGTAAATAGTAAAACAAATCTCCAGTGTGTCCACGACCAGCTTTAGTAATTATTAACACATGACTGATCTGTTTCATCTCCAATTCCTACTCCTACTCCTTCCCTTCCCCGGGCCCATGGACTATTGTTAAGCAAATTCCAGCCTATCATTTCATCTGTGAATACTTCTGTATTGCTAAGAAGGAGGGATTCTTTCTTCAAAAACAAAACCACATGTTACTGTGACACCTAAAAGCTTCATGTCATCAAATATCCTACCATGTTTAAATTCCCCAGCTGTCTCATTGGCTTTTTATAGATGATTTGTTGAAATTGGGATCTAAGCAAATTTCACACATCGATTTCATTTGGGGGACATGTCTCTTAAGTCTCCTGAAGACTCCCACATTTTTTCCCTGGCCGTTTATTTGTTGAAGAAACCGAGCCGTACATCCTGTAGAACTTTCCATACTGTGAACATTGTTGATTGCACCCTCTTGGTACCTTTCACATGTTCCTCTCTTCCTTGTCTTTCCTGTCAGTGGTAGAACTGGAGATTTAATCCAATTCAGGATCAATTTTCTGTATGAACATATTTACAGATGATGTGGTTTATTTATTTTATCACACAGGAGCACATCTGTTTTTATGAGATGTTCCTTGCAGTTTTGTAACAACATGCCAGTAGCAGTAGTGGCGGTGGTACTACAGTAGTAGGACCATAGTAATAGTAGTAGTAGTTTTTAAAGCTAGCCGTGAATGAACACTGCCTCTGCCTGTGATTACAGAGTGCATGCAACACAGTGATTTTCAGAATCTGTCTATCCCTTTCTGAATTTATTAGCTAAAGTTCTTCTGTAAAATACTTTGCTGCAACTACTCAGTTACCCTAAAACTGTTTGTGCAGGAATTGCACATAAATGCATGCCTTTTACCAATTCTTAAAACAACGAACTGGTTCCCCAATGACTGCCAAAGGTGATAGATGAGATGGGCGTTAAGGTGTGGGATGTTAGCTTACTAAAAGCCACTACGTGAGCCTGCCAGTTTCAAGGACACAGCAGAAGACTTGCACCTCCCCAGTCAGAGATGAAGGACTTGGTCACACACGAGCAGTGGGACCCTCTGGTTCACATCGATTCCTGTGTGTCCCAAGCCACATGAGGACAGTGTGGCCTGGCCTGTGGGAATGGTGTACACTCGGTGGGGATGGAGAACAGCTAGAAACACTGAGCTCGGGAGATGGGGAATTCACTTTTGTCCTGCGGCGCTACGACATTGCTCATCCCCCAAGACTGCTCTCTGTGCAGCTCTAGCAGGCAGCCAGGTGAGGAGTTAGACAAGCTCTTGCATTCTTCACACACCCAGCAGGAACACGCAGTGGTGGTGCTCAGATCCTGTGGCCAGAGCCCGACAGTGTTTTGAGTTCCTCTGTTGTTATGCGAGGACTCGGTTATTTTAAATTATATTTCGTGTAATTTGCTCCACTGCAGTCATTAGACTTTTTAATGCTCAAATGGCCTCATCTCTCAAATGGCCTCAGGAGCTCCTTTGATTTGGGTCCTGTGGTCTTTCATCACGACCCCAGTAGTCCTGTAAGGCCAGGATCCCCCAGGCCTTTACCAGCGGTTCCTGTCAGACCAGCAGCAGTGCTAGATTCTCAAAGGGATCTGGGTTGTATGTCCTTATGAGAATCTAATGTAATAACATAGGAAATAAAATGCACAAAAATGTAATGTGCTTGAAGCATCTCGGAACCACCCCACCCCAGCCCTGGTCCGTGGAAAAACTGTGCGCCATGAAATGGGTTTTTAGGGACAAGAAGGTTGGGGACCGCTGCTGTCTAGTGTCCCCACCTTCTAGTTTGACAAGATGTTGTAGATTTCCCTGTTCATTTCCCACTTCAGAACTTCATCCTCGACTGGGAGGCAGGGATTGGAGGTCACTGTCGGGAGCGGGGAGTGCTGTTGGGTCAGGATTGACGCTAAGTCCTCTCGGAGGACACTGCCAGGAAATACCTATTTCTTTTGAAATATAACAATATATTAGGAGTCAAAATTAATATTTAGATTAAAATTTCAGATTACAAGGTTTGACTTAACTTTTTAAATTATGTACTTGTATTTTTTCTTACAATGCAAATTTTAATTTTCATGAATATGGTTATTTATTTTATTCTGATATATAATCACTTCAAAATAATGTTATAAGCTGGCGATTTAGCTCAGTGGTTAGAGGGCTTGCCTAGCAAAGTGAAAGGCCCTGAGTTCAATCCCCAGCACCAAAAAAAAATTTTTAAATGTTATGAATATCACTACCAATTATGATTGCCGAAGTAATCAATTTGAGATTTCTTTGCAGTTTATTTAGCATGGGTCTTATTTGGAATATTCAGCCAGATTATTATATTTTAAAGTCACTTTAATAATTTTCTGTATAGTTATTTCAGCACCTTGATACCTAGTTAGGTTCATTTATTTTGTGTTTGAGTTTTAGAGATATTTTCTTTTGATTTAATTTTATTTAATTATTCTATAAAACATGTGTTTGTTTCCAGTGTCAAAGCTATACGACAAGGTACATGCAGAGAATTTCAGCTTCCATTTACTCTTTTTTTTTTTTTTTTTAAACCAAGAGCATGTATTGGTACATTCTACATACATTGATCACATTCATTACATTTATTCTGTACCTATACATGGTGCATCTTGGTGCTTCCATTTACTCTTAATTGCCTTATACTCCCTCCCCATATAGAAAACCATTTTCATTTACTTTTAAACTATTACTGCTTTTAAAAATACAATATAGGCAAAAATATAGGCAAATATGAATATTTATGTCCCTCAGACTGTATTACATAAAAGGTAGCATGTAATACATGATTCTACACCTCACTTTTCTCATTTAAAAATATATGTCCTGTTCATTATGCCAAGAATCTATACAGAGATACAGAGATCTTCTTTTTCCTCCTTTATAGCTGTATAGCACT
Source organism: Hystrix cristata (assembly GCA_004026905.1). Lineage (NCBI taxonomy): Eukaryota > Metazoa > Chordata > Mammalia > Rodentia > Hystricidae > Hystrix > Hystrix cristata. The sequence continues at coordinate 50,539 of PVJO010008960.1, read as the reverse complement.
CCATCATCTGGACATACTGTGGTTTGGCTGTTCCCTATTGCTTTAGTGTTTTTCTAGACTTTTGCTATTACAAACAGTAAATAATCTTATGCTATTTTGTATTATTTACTAGTATGTCTTTGAAATAGATTCCTGGAAGTAGGAATTTCTGGATAAAGGGACGAATGCTATGTCATTTTTTTAGCTATTACCAGGTTCCATTCCATAGTGTTTGTGCCATCTTCTGTTCCCATCAATGGACACATTTTAAAGAGTGACATGACAGTTTTGTCTAATATTTAAGTATACCAGAAATTATATATTTGGAGCCATTTACACTTGTGATAAATATACCGTAGCACTTAATTTTGAGAGAGTAGAAAACTCTTCAAAAATGAATTCTTTTTAATCAAAAGACAAAAGATAACAAGTGCTGGTGAAGATGTGCAGAAGAGGAAATCCTTGTACACTGTCGGTGGGAATGAAATTCATACAACTGTTATGGGAAACACTATGGAGAGTCCTCAAAAAATTAAAAACTAGAAGTGCCATATGATCCAGGTATACATCCAAAAGAAATTGAATCAGTATTTTGAGGAGACAGCTATACTTTCTGGTTCATTACAAACCCTGTTAAAAACAGCTAAGCAACGGAACAAGCTAAGTGTCCATCAACCAACGGATAGATGAAGGACGTTGTACATACACTGAGGGATAATACTTAGCCATAAACAGTGTGAAATTCTGTCATTTGCAAATGGACCTGGAGATCATTACATAAAATAAAATAAGCCAGGTGCAGCAAGAAGAACTATCCATGATCTCAGTCATACGTAGAACCTAAAAACCTTAATCTCATAGATGTAGAGAGTAGAAAGGTGCCTACCAGAGGCTGGAGAGAGGGAGGGAGGGAGATATGGGGAAATGTTGCTCAGTGGGACTCAGTATGGTTAGATGGGGCTGGAGGAAGAAGTCTGGTGTGCTGTTTGAATGGTAGAGTGGTCATAAAGAACAATAGTGTTCTGTACATTTCGAAAAGCTAGGAAGTATTTTGGATATTTTCATCATTAAGAAATGATAAAGCTGATGCAGTGGCACAAACCTGTAATCTCAGCACTCCCGGGAGGCTGAGGCAGGGTGAGCCTAAATTCGAGCCCCACCTGGGCAACTTAGTGACTTAGGAAGACTCTGCCTCAAAATAAAAAATAAAAAGGGCTGGAAATGTAGCCCAGTGTGAAGGCTCTGGGTTTAATCCCCAGTAACACACATACACACACGCACACACACACAGAAAGCTAAATGTTTGGGGCAATAGATGTGTTTACTGATTTAAACGTTATGTAGCTACAGGTTGAGTGCTTGTCTAGTATGTGTGAGACCCTGATTTCATTTCCAGACCACACACACCCCCAAAATAAATAAATAAAACAGCATATTCATGTCCTGAAACATCACATGGCATCCATAAACATGTACAATTTTTATGTCTTTATTTATTAGTTAAAAAGGTAAATTAAAAAAACTTTTATGTTCTTAAGCGAACTTTTTAAAAAGCAGTAAAAGAGACTGTAAAACGATTGGTTGTGTTTGTCTTAGTCCTTGGTGAAATGTGAGACTGGGTGTCAGGTAGGCCTGTGTCGACACTCCTGGCTTTTCGCCTCTGACAGGGTGACCCTGGATAAGTCACTTACGGCTCAGGAGCTCGTGGGGAGAGCGTCTGTGGGCTCTCATGTGAACAGTTGTCCATGGGGGAAACTCGTGTCGGGTGACTCATTCTTGCCAAGTGCGCACGGCCGCTCTCAGGCCCTCGTGGACTCAGGTAAAGAAGGCAGCTATCATAGAATGGAAAGATGGGCAGAGAGGCTGCACAGCTCGCTCTGGTTTGCCCCAAACACTTGTGGATTTGACTTTGAAAGCCCCACACCCTGGGAACCCCTCAGACCTTGGTAAACTAGAACAACTTGTTATCCTAATGGGGAGACCAGCCTGGATCCTGGTCCCTGGAACCTCTGCCAGAGGCAGGACAGAGCTCTACCCCACTGTTCTCAAAAGATCATGTGGCAGAACAAAACAAGCCCAGCTCCTGTCACAGAAGGGACCAGAAATGCCTTGAAGTTAAAACAAGGCCTTCACTGGGCATGGTGGCGCATGCCTGTAATCCCAGCACTCGAGAAGCTGAGGCAGGAAGATCGCCATAAGTTCAAGGCTAGCCTGGGCTACATAATGAGTTCAAGGCCTGAAAGAGTGAACCATCAGGGAAAGTAGGGGTGCCTGGCTTCTTTCTCCCAGTCCGTGGCTGGGAACAGTTTTAGAGAAGATCATTGTCCTTTGGTATCAACTTTACCTAAGAACCCCTACCCTGTCCCAGACTGTTTGCGGTTAGTATGTTACTGGTGATAATAGTGAAGTCTATAGATAGTTTACTAGCTTCTCTGAAATATGGATTTCAGTATACTGAAAAGCAGGCCCCTGAGAGTATATTTCATCACCCTTATTCACCAGGGTTAGTCATTGTTTAAAAGTGACCAAACGAGTGGGAACACTGGTGCTTGGCAACCTGAACTGCAGAACTCATGGCATGACTTTTCATGCCAGATTGGTGTCACTGGTGCTGCCCCTCAGCTCCAATTATTTCGCCATTTTCGTGAAAGAAAAATGTCCTCCCCTGGGCTGCAGGACACTCTGAGATTGCCAAGAAGTAAGCAAGTGAGGCGGAAAGTGCTGGTGGGGGCTTTACTGGGACACGCACGCACACCCACCCACACCATCCCAGGGCTGCTGGGCCTGCCCAGAAGCATCCTCAACCTCCAGCTCTCGCCTTCCTGCTGGAAGCCAAGAAACAGCCTCAGGCGTGGCTCTTCAGGCCTCTGAGGTTTTAACCCCGGTAGATTTATCACTTGAGTCATGCATCCCAAATTCCATTAATTGCCTCTGAAATTGTAACTTCATGTTCAAAATAGCATAACGCTCCTTCAAAGCCCTTCAAAGCCCAGGATCCCTTACCCTGGCAGGGCGCTCTGTCAGTGGGAAATCAGTGCAGTCTCTTGCGGCCAGTTACTCACGCTATGCTCCCTTTGATCGGATAGTCCACCATTTGCCTTTTTTCTCCTGCAATTTCAAGTGCATTGTGTTTCGTCAGCCCTGTGGGCGATCTTTGACCACTCTGGAGGACTGGCATCCCTCCCTAAGGACACCAGTTTCCCCACTGTGGGCAGCCAGTTAGGGTGAGCCCAGGTAGGGTGAGGGCGGGATGTCCACGCCAGCCCTCCTGTTGTCCCTCTGATACGAAAGTGCAGGCTGGCACCAGGCCCAGGTCTGGTCAAATGCACTTCCTCTCCTGAGACCTTATTCCTCAAGACAGCGAGCAATGGGAGGTTGAGCAATGTCTGGACTTCAGCCCAGTAGCTGCTGCTCTCAGAGTGGCTCAGATGCTGCCTGGCTGTCCAGGCTCTGGCCTCCAGTCTGCAGGCTGCCATGTACCATCCAGCTTGCTTGCTCTGAGCAGAGTTGGTGGGAGCCCTTGGCACTGGGTGACACCTGGTGGAGGAGAAAGCCAGTGGGCCACCATGAATGGGGACTTGCTCATGAAACAGAATCTGGCTCTTCAGAGCCTGGGGACTGAAAAAAAAAATTAAAAATTTAAACAACTATTTGTTTTGATTAAACAATACATAAACCTGATACAAAATTCAAAAATGCATATCATAAACCCAGTAGACTCCAATCTCTGTCCTGCTCCAATCCCATCCCATCCCTCGCCCCACCGCACACATCTCTGAAACCTTGCACAGCTAACTCACAGCCAGCGTTATGGTGAGTTGACATCACGCGGCTCTTGGTCAGCCTGCTTACACTGTGCCTCACTCTGCCTTTTCCCGCTCAGAGCACAGCTGAGAGTCTCTCTCCAGTGCTGATGCGAGGAGGTGGCTGGGTGCTTTTGCTGCGCTGCACAAGGGCTCACTGGGAGAGACAGGTCTCCAGGTGAAGGAGACCCTAGTGGCCCTGGCCGCGGGGCAGGGGCGGGTGCAGCTTGCATTCCCTGTGGGTCGCTGGCAGCTCTGCCCGTGTTCTGCTGGGAGACACTGTTTCAGAGAGGTAGCCAGGGCCACTGCGCATGTCCTCTGAGATGTCTTCTCCATGTGTGTGAGACGCTGGCACTGCCGCCCTGTGCAGGGCGCAATGGCTGGGAGAAGCAGGCCTTTTTCGTCTTCCAGCACTGGGCCTGGCAAGTAGTTAGCGCTCCAGGAATATCTTCCTTCCCTGTAGGTCCTACCCAGTCGTCAGTCTAGACAATTGCTTTCCACTTTTCAGTCCTTGCTCATTAAGGGTTTTGTTGTTTCTTGCTGCTTTTTGTCCCTTCTTCCTGCTATTCTGGTTTATACCTGGAGATCCCCCCAGTGCCCCGTAGGCTCACAGGTGGGGCTTTTGGGAGGTGACTGGATCATGGGGGCGGGATACTTATCAGTGGACCAGCCCACTGATAAGTGGGTCTGTAGCTAACTGTGTTGTTAGGAGGCGAAGCCTGGTGGGAGGAGGTGGGCCTCTGGGGGAGGCCCTGGAAGGATCTTTCTCCCTCCCTCCTGCCTTGATCTCTTTCTGCTTCCTGACAATGAGCTTGTTCTCCTCTGCCGCACCTCTCTGCCATGCCACCCTGCCTTGGAGCCAGGTGACTATAGACAGAAACCTCTACAAACCACGAGCCATGCTAAACATTTTCGCCCTTAATTTGTAGGTGTCACACATTGTATCTCAGTGACAAGAAAGTAACTAAGACAGCTGCCAAGTTCTTTGTCTCCATGGAAGTTGTAGGCATGGCTCCCACCTGCCTTCTCGGAGATGTTTTTCTTCATCAGCTAGACTTGGGCTCCTTCCACAGACTGCGGGGTGCTGGAGGTGCCATGGACACACCTAGTCTAGCCCTCAAGAAGCTCGTGCTCCAGAGAGGGAGACAGACAATAAACCAGTAAGCAATAAACACCTAACCAGCAGATCGGCAATGCTATGAAGCAAATGGTACGGGAGACCAGGGTGTGTGGGGGATGGGGGTCAGGGTGGGTCTCTGAGGAAGATGGAGGAAGTGGGGCAGTATGTCATCCAATGTTGAGGAGCAGAGTGCAGGGACAGGGGAGCAGACAGTGGCCAGAAAGTGCCAGGGTGGAGATGGAGGAGTAAAGGGGACAGAGGCAAAACGAAGTTCTAGGTTGGGTTGCTGGGGTAGGGTAGAGGTGGGCAGATGGTACAAGCCACAGAAAGGACTTTGGATTTTACCGTATGAATTGGGAAGCTCCCTCTAATGTCTGAAGCATCCTGGGAGAGCGACAATATGGGACTTTCCTGTTAAAGCCGCTGCTTTGTAGCTGCGTGGGGAATGACTGTAGCAGAAGGAGCAGAAGCAGGCCCAGGGAGGAGTCATGGCAATGATCCAGGTAAGGAGGTGACCCCTGGTCAGGGCAGCTCTGGATGTGGTGAACAGTGGTCTGATTCTAGAAGGGAAACTAAGGAAGCAGGAAGAGCTGATGGATAATAGTGAGAGAGGCAGGAGGTAACCCAAGGTTTTTGCCTTGGGCATCTGTAGGTTAGGATAGGGGAGGCTGTGGTGGGAGCCAGCTTGGGAGGGGACAGTTCTGCCCAGAAGGGACACAGGCAGATACATCGAGGCCAGACCCTCCGACCATTCCTCTCTATCTGGCTGTCTGGCTGCCATAAAACAAACCTTCTCCAAAATGGGCCTTGGTTTCTTTTTCATACCCACACTCTGCTGGTGGTAGAGGCAGAAGCATGAAGAAGAAAACCCAAAGATTCCACCACCCTCTAGGGCTACCAGGCGGTGCCAGCTCTACAGGGTCTCCTAAGAGGGGAAGGAACCCTGGCTGTTTGTTGGATTTGACAGCCTAACACAGCCTGCTCCTGTCCCTGCATGATACTGTCAGTGGCAAGTAAACTCAGTGGTTACATTTAGGCAGCAGGAAGGCAGTGTGTAGACCCTGGGAGATGGCTCGCTTGTTAAATGAGGGCTTTGGTTATAAACTGATGGTGCAGCCTCAGCTGCAGGATGTGAGGGGTCCAGACCCAGACCTGCCACTGTGGTGGGAGATGTCCACACTTGCAGGATTGTCCTCTGAAACAATAGAGCCTGCTGAAATGTAAACAGCACCTCTTCCTGGCGATGTCATTGCTGGAACATCCCCTCTCCCCTCCCTCAAGACCTCTGCAAAGAGAAGCTGCAAAGGAAGCAGGAGGGCCTGTGAGTTTGGGGAGGGGTCAGCTCCTCATTTCTGAGTCGCCAGACATTGTCACTTGAGGCTTTATTCTGGTCACTTAGTGATGATGGTGACCATGGGGAGATGCTGTTGCGCTCCTCCTTCAAGAACTTTGCCCGAGCTCTGGACTATGAAGGAAAACAAAGATTCACAAATCATGCAGGGGGTGGATGGGCAACAAAGTGTCCTCTTTTGGCCACCATCTGCAGGCTGCTGGACTCAACAGGAATAGCATGATGATGGAGTCTAGTGTTTGTGGGGGCATCCTGTGTGGTTGGCACTATTCTAAGCACTTGACACGGATTATATTTTCTAATCCTCTTGCCAGACCAGTGAGATAGTTGATATTACTATTTTGCAGTTGAGGAAAGCTAGATTTTGAGAGACTGGCAATATATCTGAGCACACCAAGTCTAGGAGTGGTGGGAGCAGAGGGGGAGCCATTCCTGACACAAGAGCCTTCATAGAGGCAGCTGCCCTTGGCCAGGGCAGGGGAGAACCAGATAGCTGGACATCTGCCATCCTGGTGCCACCGCATAGAGACCTTTCACACACACACAGGCTCAGTCTGGAAGCTCAGGGATGAATGGGACACCGTCCCTACCCTCAAGGAGTCCATGATTATTATGGTTTAGTCTCATGTGTTCAGAATGGGGCTCTTGGAAGGTGATTGGGTCATGGGGCTCTATATTTATTGTTGACTTCATAGCTGAATGTGCTGTTAGGAGGCGGGGCCTGGTTGGAGGTGGGTCCCTGGGAGCCAAGATCTGGAAAGATACATTCTTGTTCCTGGCTCCTCTCTTCTTTCTGTTTCCTGACTGCCATTGATTGAGCAGTTTTCCTCCATCATACCCTTCCACCATGCTGTTTCTGCCTGCTGACCATGGACTGAACCCTCTGAAGTAGTCAACTAAAATGAACCTTTCCTCCTTTAAGATGTGGGTGTTGGATATTTGATCCTAAAGAAGGGAAAGTAACTAACACAGTGGTCTAGCAAAAGAAAGATCATGTGCTAAGCCCACCATCCTTATCCACATCATTGTGCTGATCCTTGTTCAGTAATGTTCTTTGGAAGACAGAAGTAGAGAAGTAAATTCTGCTGGGTGATGCCATTACTAGATTGAAATAAAATTCTTCCTGCAGTGGTTAATTGTGAATGTCAGTAAGGGTGAGCCATGAGCACCACTGACTGCCGTGCTCATGTACAGTGCCTGGCATGTTGCAGGTGTCTGGTGAAGCTCTTGCAAACAAGGGAACATGGGTCAGTAAAGAGGAAAGGCTGCTACACCACTGGAATGGCAGTCCTGGCAAGACAGGCCACCTCTGGGAGACTCTGGAAGACTCAGAGAGACTTGTCCAGACTTGCCCCAGCCCCACCCTATACCCTGGGAAGGGACATCACCTTGGAAATGTGTATTGGTTTGTTTAAATGCTATAGATGCATGTGCCTCTGAGCACCAGCCTAAAGCCCATCAGAGTGAGGCTCCGTGTGGGGTGGACTCCACAGTGTGTGGGATGTGGGAAGAAGCCTTTAAAGATGCTCAGGAAGACCTGAGGTCCCCTCCCAGAAGTGTCCAGAAGGACTTTCTCTGACCTGAAAACTTGGAGAAGGCAGGTGTGTCCATGATGTAGAGACTCTCAAAGGAGCCCAGCTTCTGTCCGTGGGTGTAACATGCCCAGCTGGCCAGAAGCAGAGGGCAGCAGAGGCAGGAGTGCTCCTAGGACAGCCTGCCCACCTTTCTGCCCTTTGCAGGGCTGAGGTAGAACTCCAGGTCCTGGAAGACACTGGGAATAAGTCAGTGCCACATTCATTCAAAGAATATTTAATGAGCACCCACTTTGTGGCACAAAGTAGACCCAACCCACTGCTCTTGAGGAGCCCACCTATAGTGATACGGGAATCTCCTTTCCCCTCCACGTGGAAAGTTCAGCCTGAGGGGGCTGTGTCTCCCCTGCTGCTGGCAGGTACAGACCAGAACTGTCCGGAGAGCCTTGAGTAGTAACCACCATAGCTGGCCACTGATTTTCTCAGATACAGGGTTGTTCTAGCATGTGTCTTAGTCACTTTCTTCATCACTGGGACAAACGTCTGGCACCCCAAATTTAAAAGAAGAGAGGTTTATTTTGGCTTATGGTTACAGCCCATGGTCAGATGGCCCCAAGGGAGAAACGGCAAGATGGAAAGCCCTGGATGGGGGACAGCTGCTAATGTCATGGTGCTCAGAGAGCAGAGAGACAAAGGAGGACCCCTGGCCCATGGCCCACGTCCTCTGACCAGGCCACACCTCCTAATGGCAAGTGGCTTTAGCATGCGGTTTTTGTTTCCTAGTCTGCTTGTGTTCATCACTTTCCCATTGTGGGACCATGATCCAGTCACCTTCCGTAAGCCTGCCTACGCATGCCTGAGAGTTTGGGGGGTCATTCCTGATCGGAACCATAATATTCTCTCGGTTTGCTTTTAGTGCTTTTTAAAACACCAGAATAACCAAGAGAAGACACAAACATAGTCCCCATTACCACAAATGATGCAGCTGAGTTTCTCACATTTGGGGAAATCACTGAAGTCTGCATATGTGGAGAGCAGTGGATAAGCCCACTCTGGCAAAACCACTTTTGTGACCGTGGTAAGGCCCCTACCAGGCAAGTATTGTCTGTTTGCTTTGTTAATGAATGTTACCTGGAATCCCATGTAAGTGGTATTTTATTAGCATAATTACTTGAAGCCTTCCTAGTCGTAGCATTTATTCATTAAGCCTGTTGATGAGAACCATAAGGCAGTTTTGGTCAACATGATCATTTGAAGTCCAGGATGATGGAAATCAGTTGGTCTCATGCCATCCTGGGCATCTAATGGCTTCCCATGTGTCAGGGTTTGTCAACCTTTGGAGGACAGATAATTCTATGCCATGGGGGACTGTCCTGTACCTTGAATGATGCTTGCTATATTTCTAATCTCCACCCATTAGATGCCAGGAACAACAGCCTCTTCAGTTCTGAAAACCAAAAATGTCTCTAAACATTGTCAAATGTCGCTTCAGGGGCCAAATCACTCCACTCGAGAACCAGTGTCATCTATTTTGTCGTCTATTACATTTGTCATCTATTACAATATTGAGAAATTCTATTTAACTAGGAGAAATTCTTGCAAGTGTCAAGCATGTTTTATTTATTTGATTTTTAATCAGCTGTCCTGACACTCCCATGATCACCTTTAATTAAATAGAATCTTTATTCCACGGTAAGTTCCGCACAAATACAGCGGCCCAAATTAAATGTATTAGTAGTTTGCATTACATTAAAATTTGTATGTAACACATTTGAGCGGGTGTGTTGTTTTTATTATAATTTTGAAGGCTACAAAAATCTTCATGTCAAAAACATTCGAACCAAATGTTGGCAGATCTCTCTGAAGCCCTTTGGGAGGCAGCTTGGAGCCAGCAATGCTGGTTTCACAGAGAGGATTTGATCATGGTACAGGTTGGGGCTGGAGGGCAGGGTGTCTGGGTCCTGTCTGCTCCCCAAGACAAGTCAGCCTCATCAGATGTAGCCTTGAGGTGACAGAGAGGGCAGCTGAGGCCTGGGGGCCTCTTAAGAGAGGCCCAGAATTACAGAAAGGGAATTCAGACTGATTCAGGGGTGAGCACAAGGAAAGAAAGGCTTCTGGTCCCATCCAGTACCAAGAAAAAGACTGTAATCCTGGTGACGCAGGGCCAGGAGGTTAAACCCAGAATAATCATAATGAAAACAATCTGTTTGCACATTTGATGCTTCCAGAAATTCCCGGGAGTGAGTCCAAGGTGGAGAATCCCAACCGGAAGGGCTGCTGGTTGGAACTGAGAAGGTGGTGGTGGGACAAGGGGCTGGAGGAGAGCATCTTTCTCAGCTTCTGAGGATGGAGGAATGGGGGTGGCAGCCCCGCCTGGAGAACAGCAGTCGAGAGAAGAGGAGGGGGTCCCCAGGATGCAGAAACCACAGCTGGCTTTAATGTTCTTGGAAGAGGAGTCCTTTGCTGGAATCAATTTGTTCTCTCTCTTCTGAAACTGGGAGCAGATTTCAGGGATTGCTCCTCAAGAAATCTGTTTAAAATGAGGTGGGACAGCAGACCACAGGCCACCTACCACCACACCCACAGGGATTTATAATAGATGAGGAACTCCGATGCTGTCTGCTTGCTTTTCCTCAGCTTCAGGGGTAGTTTTCAGTGGGAGGCTGGCCTAGGACTCACAGAACGAGAGCCTGGGGTCCACACATGACCGACGTCTGCTGTCCACAGGGGACACCACATGGCTTTCTCTCCTTCACCTGCGTCTCTTTGGAGAATCCTGTTCTTGTCATACAATTGACCAGTTTCCTCATGGCAGAATTTTGTGCCAAGAGAGACCTTGGAGAGAATCTGGTCCGAGTCCTTACTCACAGATGAGAACTTGGAGGATCAGCCAGGTGACTTTTCCTAGGTCACCTGCCTGGTGACTCAGCAGCTTTGTGTTCTTCTAAACTTACCACTTGCTTTCTGATAGGGAAGGTGACCTGTCCAGAGCCTTGCAACTAGATCAGCCAACTGGAATCTTCCGACAAGCAGTGGAAGTGTGTGTGCACATGTTCACTTAGGGTTATGTTAACCCTGGCATGATGGAGAGAGGGCACCTGCATGGGCACACATCTCTGTACACTGCTGACGGTCATCTGCCCATGCATACACTGGGCCAGGTTCTGGGATTAGGGTGGGGGCTGGGGAAAGGCCCAGGGCTGGGGTGTCCTGAGTGTTAAGATCTAGGAAGTCTTAGATGAAACTGAGACATGTCTTCAGGGGTCTTTGATTGGGAGTAATGTTGGGTTGGGTTCAGGGTGGTCAGAGAAGTTACCTCAGAAGAAGAGTCCATGAAGGACACTTAGAATGTCACCGATGAAAAGGGGTTTGGGGAGACTCCCCAGGCAGAAAAAACAAGCCCTGGGAAGCTAGAAAACAAGGCGCACATTTGAGAAATGCCCAGCAGTCCACATTGGCTGCAAGGCAGGGTTTATATGGGGAGCAAATAGTCAGCAGGTGGGCATCTCTGGAATATTTGCTGTCTCCAACTCTGTGCTAGTGCTGGAGACCACAGTGAAGGAGACTTGAGAGTCTGCCATGAGTTTTTTCCTCTTCGTTTTTCCAACAGACTCACAGACAACCTGCTCCATAGCCTGAATGGTGGGTTCTAAGAAGAGTGAAGCATGGTCCATGGGGACAGCTCCACAGGCAGACCCAAGACTGCGTGCCCAAGATGCTGGGAGATGCCTGGGAATGGCTTCCTGGGAATTGATCTAAATTCCCAGCCTGACTCTAACGCCCATACACTGACTTCCAGGGGCTCCAAATCCATATCTTTGTATACCGTTCATCCTGGGCGTTGTTTGAATTCCCAGAATGCACATATGTGTTTCCCCTGCTTCTGAGGAAGATTCTTGGAGGACTCCAGCCAAGAAGCACCAGCCCGAGCACAAGCCCACATCTCGGTGTGCCAGGAGCACTCAGAGCTCACCACTACCCAGAGGAGGGAACGCCAGGGTGCTGTGCTTCTAAATCAAGGGTCCTGAGCTGAGGGCGTTTCCACGAGACCTTGCCTGACTCCTTCCCCATGAATCACTCCATGTCTGAGGGTTGACCTCACGGGATGACCTCAGCATCTCTAGCCAGGACAGCAGAGGCTGGATAAGGGTCTGTGCTGACATGCGGAAGGCACCTTCGCCCTCCTGCTGTTGAAATTCCTCCTTTGGCCTTAGCAGGGCAGCTGTGGCTTCCATGTTGCAGACAAGGCCACAGGGGCTTGGAGAGGGTGAGTGGGGCTAGGGCCCGCTTCATGCCAGGCCCTGCCTGAAGTTTTTCTGCAGGCTGCAGGCAACTCCCCTCTGAACATGGGCTGCATGCGCTCTGCTCCTGCACGACTAACTGGATCAGTTTCCAAAACCAACTGTGAGGTTTCCTGAAAAGCTCGCGAGGGTGGCAGGCTTCAAGGCTCTCAGCAGAGTCCTGCCGGGAAAGCAGCAGGCCAGCCCTTCCCTGCAGTGTGCTTGCTCGCGGCTGACCCTGGCCTCAGGGGCCTTCCTCTCCTCATCAGGGAAGGATGTTGGAAGGGTGGAGAAGGCTCTGGGGAGGGAGAGCCCCAGCCCTTCTGGGAACCATCTGAAGGGAAGGCCTCCTGCATGGCCTGCCCTGCTGTGGGCCTCACCCACCCTCGGCTTTCAGCAGGACTTTGGTGTGGAAAGAATGAGCCCCGGCTCCTGAGCCTTGCAGGAGGCAGAGGTCAGCATATTCCAGGACTCAGCCTTTCCGCCTTGGTCAGATACTCACAGTAGATGGAAGGCTGGGCCTCCTCCTGTTTCCAGGCTGCCCTGGGAGATGGTAGTGGGCAGGGTGGAGGACTAGTGGCCTCTCTCTGACAGGCTTGCTCTCTGCTGAGTGGGAATGACACCTGAGCCCCTTCTCCCCTACAGCCAAGGCTACCGCTGGATCCCTGTCTGCCTCCTGCTCCGGATCTTGGGCCCCAGCATCTAGGCAGCTGGCCAGGGCCCCAGCTCTCTGCTGGAGTCCAAGCCTGAGTCTGGTCCTGCCTCACTTTCCGGCATCCTCAAGTGTTCCTCCCTGGTCTCCCCTCAGGCCGCACAGGCTTCTCTGTTCGGTCGCACTTCTGCCCCACTCTCCTCTGGCTGGAGCACTCCCTTCTGTGTCACGCTCTCACCAGCTCCTACCCACGCTTCAGCACCAGCTCTCCCGCCACTTCCCCAGGGTACCTATGTGGACCTCAGCGGGGCTGGTCTCTGTCCTATGTCCTGGACTTCTCCCCTCAGAGCCTCTCTGGCCATAGCTGATGACTGAGGACAATCTGTCAGAGTGCTCTCCAGCTACAGGAGGGCCAACATGGCGCCTGCCACTTGTAAGCAAGCTGGGTGCTATGGGAGGCGCCCAAATGTGCACATCTGCCAAGTGGACAATAGAATGTTCTGCAGAGATCGGATCTCCAGAGGCTATCCCCCTGAGGCCCTGCGTGCACCTTGGGCAGTTCAGGGCAGGGCGGGGGACCCTGTCATCCCACTGAGATTGCAGGCCAGGATGAGTGCCAGGCAGGGGGATTAGAGGAGCAGCTGGTGCAAATGGCCCAAAGTGTCCTATAACAGGTGGGTGAGAAAGAGGTGAGACCTGTGGAGGGGTCGTGCCCAGCAGGGATCACCAAGTGCCCTTCTCTTCAGCTGAGCTCCCTCCTTGCAGGAGGCAACCTTGGAATTCCAGCCTGCTCCTGCCTTCTCCTGGAGCCCGATTTTCTCACCTGTAAGGTGGGGATGAGGCCTAACTGACCTGGCTGTCGAAAAGCCAGCTGAGAGAACGTTCTGGAGGGGAGCTATTGAACTGAACATCATTTTGCTTTTTCCTTCTCTGCAGAATCTCAGGCCGGAGATGAGGGTGAGGGCAAGGAATACTCCTGGTCTCTGGGATGGGAATTGCCTTCCTCGTGATGGTAAAGGGTTATGTGACTCATGGTTTCTGCTGAGGTTCATTCTGGGAGGAAATCAGAGGCAAGTTCCTGCTAACTCTGCAGAGAGGAGAGTGTTCGTTTATCCTTCTCAGCCATATTGTTCAAATGTACACTGAACTCTTACCAGGACTCCTGCACTGTCAGGGACCAAGAACGTGCAGGTGGAATGAGCCAATTCTGCCCTTATTATGGTCTGTGTCTAGATGTCCCCCAAAGCCTTATGTGGTAAGAGGTGGCTGGATCTAGAGTGTGTGATTACTAAATTAGTCCGTTGATTGGTTTGGCATGGTTCTGCTGGGATCAAGGATGTGATGCTAGGAGTAAGGGTAATTAGGATTAAGGCTGGGAGTGCTGCCCACCCTAAAGCCAGGTAGCCTGGATAAAATATAAGATACAGGAAGAAACTGGTTAGCTGTTTGCTTGCTTGCATTCCTTGCCTACCTTGCTGACTTCTGCCTGTGTGCCGTGCCACCCTGCCTCGGACCCAGCTGACTGTGGACTGAAACCTCTACAAACTGTGAGCCAAATAAACCTTTCTTCCCCTAATTTTGGGTGTCTTGTATTTTGTCTTAGCAATGAGAGAAAAGTAACTAAGACAGCCCTTAAGGAGCTCTCTCCCCAGAGAGCAGAGTCATGAGCAAGGAGGCACTTTCTAGACCGTTCCTAAGTGTGGGAGGTCCAAGTCAGTCTTCACCTTCACTAGCTCCAGAGACCTGGCCAGGGCCCTGGCCTTCGGCTCCACATCAGTGTTTCCAGCCCAGGCTCTCTGGAACTCCAGCCTCTCAGGGCCAGCTGTGGCTAATTCTTTTCCCATGTGGGCAGCTGCTTGATAGCTCATACATATCTCCAGTACTGCCTCTGAACAGTCTCCCCAGACTCACTCCACCCTTATCTCCAAGGAAGTACAGCTGCTTAGGCCAAAATCTTGGAGTCATTTGGAGCCTCAGCTCTCTCTCACAACTCACACCCAATCTGCCAACTGATCTAGTGTTAACTCTACCTTAAAATGCGTGCAGCACCCGATTCACAGGGATAGGAAGCAGACCTGCGGTGCCGGGAGTGTGGGTTGAGGTAGGATGACCACAGTCTTAAGGACATTTGGGAGATGATAGAAATCTAAGTACTTGGTTTGTGGAGACGGTTTAATGGGTGTGCCTAAACTCAAGTGCAGTTTAATGTATGCCACCTCTATAAAGCTGTTTATTGTTGTGTAAATCAGGTGTTCCTAATGACCTCTGTGAGATTCCAGACAGCCCTTTCCCTTCTTTTAGCCTCACCTTTCCCATCTGTAAAACAATGGTCTCTGAAAAGCGCGCGCGCACACGCACACGCGCACACACACACACACAAGACAAACCAATGGTCTCTGAATGACCTATCAGCTGGGACCATCTACACCCACAATGACCTCCTTCGCACATCTCCCTGAAAGACTATGATGGATAAAGGGAGCGGTAAATCCATGACTTTTCTGACTTCAGCTCAACTCCAGTCCTTCCCATAAATGCAGCTCAGACCAAGTTAAGGGATTAGTTTAGGGGAAGGTACTAGGGAATAAGAACAAATCACCCAGGAAAAATAAGGAGATGAGAAAATCCATGGCCACACACTTCACGACCTTTTCTTCAGGCCCAGAAAAACTTTAGAGAAATGGAAAGAAGCACAGAGACTTTGGCCAACACCTACATTTGATGGATGGGGAAACCAAAACCCGCAGAGGTATTTTTCAAGTACACTAAAATAGAAACTCACAGAGTTAATGAAGAATGCAGGTTTCTGGACTCTTAAACTATTGCTTAAATGTTGCCTTCTCCACGAGGACTTCCTGACCACCCTATTGGATGCGACAACTCACTCTCCCCGCCCAGCCCTCCTGACCACCCTTACTCTGCACCTCTATTTCTTTTAGAGTTTGCACTGTTTGTTTCCCCCTGGTAGAATATAAGCTCCCTAAGGGCAGGGATCTGTATGTGTTTTGTAAACTGAAGTCCCCCTAGCTGCTAGAACAGCACCTTCTCCAGAGCTGGGAAGAGAGCAGTTTCTTAAAGAATACTGTTGAGTACGTGACATGGCAGAAGCTTACTGCCCTGCAAAGAGCAAGGGCTTCCACATCACTCCATCTGATTTCAGTGGTCCCCTCAGTACTTTCTGCTTTATTTCACCTCCTTAAGCCTCCATTTCCTCATCCATAAAATACAAGTTTGCGGTGCTACTATGAGATACAACACAGACGAAGTACCACAGCTGCCGGGTAGGCACCAACTGCAAGAAGTGACTTTAGCAAATCAGTGTTCTGAGATTAAACTGCAGGAAGTCCACTAGGACAAGTTGAGCACTGGTAGACTTAATTTGGGCATGAAGCGCCCAGATGAAATATTTTCTTCTCTTCTTGGGGGAAATGTTTGTGTCCAAAACCAAGAAGTTGAAAGGGCTGTGCAGGAGGAGTGAGGAAACTGGGTCTCAGCTTAACCTGCTCACTTCTTGGCAGGAGGCTCAGGGCCACCTTGGTCTTCTTATCTGTAAAATGGGACAAGAATGCTTTCTCTGTTGACTTCGGAAGTGTTAGGAGGATTGAGGGAGAGGTTGAAAATGGAAATGCTTTCGAGCAGACTGTGGTGTGCTTGTATGAAGGCAGTGGGGGCTTCCCTTGGCAGCGTGCCTGCTCTGGATAGCATGCTTGCTGCTTTGGGGAGGTGCTATGGGCTGAATTGTGCCCCTCCAGTTCATATGTCAAAGCCCTAACTTCCAGGACACTTTTAGATGGGGCTATATTTAGAGATAGATCTTTAAAGAGGTAATGGAGTTAAAATGAGTCGTTAGGACAGGACCTAATCCAATATGACTGGTGTCCTTAGAAGAAGGATTTTGGGCACACACAGAGGGAAGATGAGAAGACACAGGGAGAAAGAGAGAGAGGCCTCAGAGGAAACCAACACCTTGATCTTGGACCCCAGGCCTCCAGAGTTGTGAGACACAATTCTGCACTTGAAGCCGTGCAGTTTTTGCGGCCCCAGGAGACCATGCAGAGGTCTGGATGGAACGCAGCAAGTGCCAGCAGAGAACCTTTCTGCCCTCTCCCATGCAGCCTCCTCTGCACACATGGACCCCAGTCATCCACCTGCAGTCCACCCTGGCCTCACTGGTCCCAGAGATGTCCAGTTGCATGTCTCACCCTGAAAGAGCTGGGGGCTCAAGGGGAGTCCTGATGGTCCTTCTGTCTGTCCCTGAGCAGAGACTCTCAGGAGCACACCGTGTTGAGGTCCTATGAAAAGGGGCTGTCTGGAAGGGTCTTGGCCACCTTGATCAAGAGGGAGAGTATAGTATATACCTGTAATCTCAGCACTTTGGGAGGCTGAGGTGGGAAGATTAGAAGTTCAAGTCCAGCCTGGGCACCTTAGTGACTTATGAGACACTGTCTCAGAATAAAAAATAAAAGAAGAGCTGGTGATATGGTTCAGTGTGAAAGTCCTGGGTTTAATCTCCAGTACCACACACACACACACACACACACACACACACACACACACACTCTCTCTCACAGAGCGAGAGAGAGAGAGAGAGAGAGAGAGAGAGAGAGAGAGAATGTGGTCTCTGCCCACCTTTTCTCTATGTCAGAAGTCTGTATTCTCTAGAAAGGGCAAAGCAGATGCCCAGACCCTGGGCCCTGGTCCTCTCTTCGTTCCACATGCCCTGAGGGTCCCCCCAGGCTGTTAGGGTTGGGAGATCTCTCAGTATCAAGTGTCGGGCTCTGGACTAAAGACTCTTAGGGCCCTGTGTGCGACGTGGGGCTCCCAGAAGCTGCTAAACAGACCTCAGTTCTCTCCTCAACATCGCTTCTGCTGGGGCAACTCATCTCTGCACCCCTTGTACTGAGCTAGGTTTTGATTGGCTAATGGGATGTGATGATGTCCTCTTGCACTTCCAGGATCACCTGGCCCCTTCTCCCCTTCTGGCCACCGGGCCTCTTCTGATCGCTTTGGTCAAAGATACGAGCTAAAGGATGAGGGGACAAGACCAACACATATCAATATTGTATAGATCGATTCGTTCTTTCTGAAGAATTTCCAAGTCAGACCATGGGGTAGAAATCATGCGCAACCTTTATAGAAAGGATCTTATTTCTCCTGCAAAGTAAGTGGGAAAAAATATAAATAAAATAAGGTTTTCTTCTTAGCAAAACAAGGCCACCCACATACTTACAAATCTGGGCCTGCCTGGAGTAGCCAGAGTTTTGTTCTACTGTCAAGTGATTGTCGCCCTGCATGCAGCATCTGCTCTGAGGCTTCTCCTTATTTGACTGCCTCCTGACTGGGGAAAACAGGAGCTGCCAGGACCCAGGCCACCTTCCCTTTTCCTGCGTGTCTGGCCACACATCATAGGGCCCGTGGGAAGAGAGGTCTGAATTCCGACCCGCAGCCTTGCTCCCCGCTGGCTCCTGCAGTTAAGGAAACAAATGTCAGCCAGCCCAGGTCCACCTGTGGGGCAGCCCCACAGGAACTGACTGTCCCGTAAAGCCGTTGGCTCCCTGGCAGCTGCTGGCATCAGGCATTTCACAGCCACAGGGAATCCTGTTGGGTGCGGGACAGTGTTCAGAGTTTAGACTTCAGCTGTGGTAAGAGCAAGTCATCCTGGTCAAGTGTTCTCCGTGAAGCGCTTTAGACCTTGGCTCCTCCCTGCATGCATCCCCTGACCACCCTAAATATGGATGTTTTCTAACAGAAGCTGAACAATGACCAGACGTCAAGGTCTGTGGCCTTGAATATATTTGTACAAAGGATCAGACTAAAATGGGCTTCTCCTGACAGTTCCAAGAGTGGATTAACGCCTGTGCTTGTGGGTCTTGGGGCCGGAGTGACCTGAGGAATCCATCTTCTAGCTGTCTGTCCTGAGAAGGGAGGAGCTGGCCTAGATCCCCTGTGTCTGAGGGGACCCTGGACACCCCTCTGTGCCAATAACTTTCTGCAGCCCAGGACCTGCCTACATCTGCAGCATATACCACGATGCCTGCGTTCATGGGAAGCCGCTGCCAGGGACTTTTCCGTCTCAACGCTGCTTCCACATAGAAGTGAGGGCAAATAAGCAAGCAGGAATGTATTTTTAAAAGACCTCTAGGGAGTTTCCTGGTTTTCACCACACAATAGCTCTCCTTGCCTCCTATTTTTGCAGCCTGATCCTGTTGGAATTCAGAATGATGTCCTGGGAATTATAAAATCCCGACTAATTAAAAAAAGTTCAATTATGCTTACTAGATGAACCTTCCGGAGTCAGGAAAATGAGAAATATGTTCAGGAAAGATTCGAAACCACCCTGGACATTCCGTGGTCTAGAGGCCCCTGTGCTGATTGTGCTGTGCTGCCCTGGTCACAACCGAGGTCCTTCCCTCAGGCGGCTAGCAGCTGGTGAGACAGGCAGGAGAGGTCCAGGCACCTGGGCTCAGCAGGGGAAGAGTCCTGCTTTCTTGCTTGAGTGGCTCCAATCAGATGGTTCTCCCTCAGGGGTCTGAGAACCAGGGACGCACCAAATGAGAAGAAAGGAGCGGAGAGGGAAACAGAGATGCCAAATGCAGGGAAGTTGTGTCGTGAGAGCAAGCAGATCCGCAAGGGTGGAAGTCACAGATGCCAGCTTTGGGGGAGCAACAGAAGGGGGTCACTTTGGCCAGGTGATTCCCTGGGCTATACTGATGGGCTCCTATAGCTTGGGTTTTCATCTCCACGCTGTGCTTACTGGTCATGGGACTTTGGGCAAGTCACAAACTTCTCTTCCTGCTCATCTATCTGTCTAGCCTTCCTTTCTCCCCTTAACTGAAGTATACTGCGTTTCTTGCAGCTTCGAAGATACTCTCCGGCACAGAAATAAAAAGACCTCTGGAGAGCCCAGGTAACCCATTGTTGCGGGTTAAACACATACAGGGAAAACTGTTAGGGAATGGTGACTTGGTCCTCAAAGAACCTTCGGGTCAGTATAAACAGAAAGAAATGCAGTTGTGGGACTCTGCCTGCTGGCCAAGGGAAGGGGCTGCATTTCAAGATAGGCTGAGAGGAAAGAAGCTGGTGTCCTGATGCTGTGCAGAGGAGGAACAGCAGCGTGCTGAGGCTTGGTGTCAGCAGGGGAGCTGCGTACCTGGTCGCACGTGGGTGAAATGGGCATGCATGTAGATAGGAATGAGTGATATGCAAGTGTGGGTGTCTTGTGTCTGTAGGTGCCTGTGTGTTTGTGCCAGGGTGGATGTGTATGCAGATAGAACATGGAGGGAGAGGAACTGTGTGTGGTAGGGGGGTTGGGAAAGCTGTGAGTGACAGTGTCTTGAGTACACATGTACACCTGAGGACGGATACATGTATGCAGTGTGACCAAACATACATGAGGTTTCTCTGCATGGCTGGTGTGTAAGGCAACTCTTCTACCTTCAGCAGCTTGGCTGCTGCAGTACAGGATGGGGTGGGAAAGGCTATCATGGGTCATCTGCCTGGCAGGGCTGTAATGACAGCTATTATGGGGCCTGCTGTGTCCCAGGAACCAGAGGCACTCAAGAACCAGCTGTTGAAGACCAGGAATGAGGAAGTTCCAAAGGTTCCTCTGGGTTTTCATTTCAAAGGGCACAAAGTGACCTTTGCCTGCACCATGTGAGCTGGCCACAGGCTCCTCGTCCTTTCTCCCCGGGAAGAAGGAGAGGCTGGTTTCAATTTTCTTCCCAATCATTTTCACTTTCAAGCTCCCTCAGGTAAACACTGATGAAGGAGAAGCAGCAATAGTGTGATAGGTGCAGGCTCCGGGCCACAGCGCACAGTCCTGGGTAGAGGTGTCCCGGGCTCAGGGACTGGCTTTAGATCCACACCAATTGCTGTGATCAGGCCGTGACTTCTTCACGTACACCAAACTGCAGCTCTCTGGGCCTCCTCTTTTGTGCTGATGAGAGCTTCTGCACGGAGGGAGACTTCTCCACAGTAACACAGAAGCTGATGCCAGAAGAGCTGCCAGGTCTCATGTTGAGGGAGGCATCGGGCTGGTTGGCCAGCAGTAGAAAAAAGAAGGTGCTAAACTCTAGTCCCTCATCCTAACAGTCAACACCAGGTGACGACTCCCGGCGCGTCTGTTCATCCAGAGGTGTCCCCTGGCCTTCCCTGGTTACCTTACACTGCCTTCACTGTCCCCTGATCCTGGCCATTCTTCCAGAGGCTCCGTCCTACAAGACAGGTCCCGCACACTTCCTTATGGGTCCCTCCTGTGTGACAGGCCATGAGCAGCAAGCTGAGGCTTCTCTTCGAGTTGCCAATCCCCAGATCTCCACACCTGGCCCTCCTGAATCTGAACACACCCTGCCCATTGTCCTCCTGGGGCCTGAGGCCTTTTTGGACAGCCATAATAGGCCCACATTCTCCACAGTGCTTTTGACCACCACCACCACCAACACACACAGACATACGCACATACACGCACACATCTCTCATAGGTCCATGCACGCGTAGGGCCCCCCTCCTGAGCCAGTTACATCCTCACATGGGCCCTGTAAACCGTTCAGCTCTGCCTAAGCCTTGCTCTCCCAGCTCCTCTACTGCTACCTTTTAGGGCCGCCCTCTGTGCTGTGGCCTGTACCAACAAGATGTGTCCTGGTGGGCCCTTGACATTCCTCCAGCTGAAATGGGTTATATTCTGCATTTAAGATAAAATGATAATCTGATCCAAATTCAGAGGAAAAATTTGACTGCATAGCAAGAGAACTATTTTTCTTTTAAGTCAGTCTCCCATTAAACATTTGACGTCTGCAACTTCAAATAAAGAGATAATCAGGTATTTGTTAAGGTAACCTCTAGACTCCAAGTTTGTCACCTCAATCTTCACATTAAATTTGGCTGTTGTTTAGCTTTATCCCACTGGAATATGTCATGCATCTGAGATGAAAGGCCAGCATCGTGACATCTCACTGTGGAGTGGATTAAATGGACCCATTCTCTGGGAGGTCACTCAAGAACATCTTTGCTGTCATCTGGTCAGTGGGTAACTCCCCACCAACCTGACTGTCCAGTGAGGCACAGCCAGGCTGGATGTTTGTCACTAGCACCTTGGAGGTAGCTTGGAACAGCCTTTAGCCACCAGAAGGGTGGCCAGATTTAGCAAGTAAAAATAAAACACAGGGTATGCAGTTCAATTTGGATTTCAGATCAACAGTGAATACTTTTTAGTGTAAGTATTTCTCAAGTGTGGGACATTTACACTATTGTACTATACTTGTACCAAAAATGTGTTGTTCATCTGAAACCCAAATTGAACTGACACCCAGTGTTTTCTCTGGCAACTCTCACCTGGCGCCTACCCTCTACTGGCGTATGCTACCAGGCATCAGAGGCTCAGCAATGAACCTGTAACCATAGCAACAACCGAGTTTGTCAATGATTACACTTGAAGGCAGATGCAGGCCTCTCTCAGCAAGAATGCTCCTCCCTTGGGCTCTAGAAAGTGGGATTGGCCAATCCCACAGGTGACCAGCCTTCCAGAGGTCAGCTCAGGGCCTTGCACAGCAGATAAGTTATACAGTGTTTCGAGATGCCCCTTCACTATCCCTTTTGCTTTTCCTTCTCTTTTTTGCTCATGAATACATTTTGGGGGAAGAAGAAAGCAGGTCCAATAAAGACAGCACAACCAATCATGACACTGTCCATGAGCAAGAATAACACTCGGAACATCCCTGTGACTGGCTCCCGTGTATGGCCAGGCCTGGGCTTTGGTAGAACATTATCCTAGTAAATGATTGTTTGTCAATTAAATAACAGAAAGACTTATTTATTCTTAGTCTTCACTAACACCTCTAAGTTTATTAATAATACTTACAAAGGATAGACAAACCAAATCAATGCTTATTGAAAAGTGTTCAGTGTTTGAGAACTTAGATCAATCTTGTTGATTTATCCTGATTTGTTTTAACATCAAATTTTAGACTTATTTGTTTACTCATATGTTTGTACAATGCTTTGGGATGAATACTGCTTCACAATACCCCATCTGTTGCCCACTCTGCTTTGTTTGGGGGGTATGTCAGCAGACGGGGCTGGAGGCCAGAGCCTGGCATGGGGCGTCACTGACCCGCCCACTCCCAGCCTTGAGCTGCTCAGCAGCCAAATTTCCCTTCACTGAAGTTGCTGGCAGGTTGACTCAGAAACCTGCCGGGAACCTCAGATTTCTCCTCATCATGGTCCCTCAGAGATGTTAGGTCACGCACGAGCTAGATCAAGTGTTGAAAGTTCTCATGGGAAACAGAGGAACTGTTGTACCATTTACTTGGGCAGGCGAAGGGTCCAGATAAGAGGGGAGCAGGCCGACTCTGTCTTGGGAAACTCAACTGGTAGACTCCTCCGTCCTCTCTGTCTTCGCAGGCTCTATTCCAAGAAGTCCCTTTTGTATCTGAGCCCTGGAGCTGTGACTTCAGGCCACACTGCCAAGATGAAAAGCATGGCCCACCTCCCACCTAGAATGAACTGCAGCCCCCCACACCCTGTCTTGCAAGCTGGACTTGATGGACAACAGGCTTCAGGTGGAGCAATACACAGGAATTCTTCCAAGGCTGGGGGCCTGTGGCAACATCTGCTAAAGAAAAGGGCACATTCCATAGAAGAACTTGACATGACTTTAGGTGCACAAACCAACTTTGGTGTTTCTGTAAATCAGCATGAATTTGTTTTAATGTAAGCTAGAAAAATGTGACACCAAACTCTATGATAATCATTTCTCACATCATGGTATGCGCAGAGTGACCTGTTTAACCTGGATAGCTCTGTCTCTCTAGAGGACACTGATTTCCGTAAGGAAAGGCCTGTGCCTGAACTTGTGGATCTGACCCCGAGGGCCCAATGAATAAGGTGAACCAGGCATGAAGAGAACCACACCTGAGGGTGAATTTTCCCCCTTGGCTCTGGGCAAGGCAGATATTTTTCACATATTTATGCCCAAATTGATCCTTTAAAATATCTTCCATCTGCCTTTTATTAACTCCTGGCCCACATGTCCAGCCCTTCTTCATTGTTCTTCAACCCTCCAAATCTCCTGAGTCCTGGGGACTGGGATAGGGGAGAGATCCCTCATAGTAATCAGATCATGGTCCTCCTCTTGCAGAGTCTTGGAGATATAAACAACTAGAGAAGGGCAGGGAGCCCTGGATGCTGGCATCCTATTGAGGGTCACCAGAAGGAGGGAATGGGAGCAAGAGAAGAGAAGGCTGGTTCAGCTCAAGTAGACTCTGGAGGCCCGTGATGGGGGAATTGTAATGTGTATATCGCTGAGTGACCACTCCATTGCTCCCTGGCAGCCAGCTGCAGTATAAAAAGAGTTTGTTTTATGCCCAGTATGAGACCTTTGAAAAATGGAAGGATTAAAAGAAACAGGAGAAACTCAGTTTAGATGAGAGCAGCCAGTATCACATCAGATCATCTGGAATGGATAGATTACTCTGGAATGAACACATTCGTTCATTCATCCAGCAAATATTTATTGAGCACCTTTTGCAAGGGCCAGGCAGAGCTCCCGGCCCTGCACCACAGGCTTTATTAAAGTGTGACTGTTTTAGATGGTTAGATCAGATCTGGATCTTGAGAAGGAAGTGAGTCCCGATATATTATAGTAGTTACCAAAGAAAATATCACACAATTTCAGGCTTCATCCAAAGAAACCTAACCCCTGCCCCCACAGCTTTACACGTCCATGTATCCTTGTGGCTTCAGCCCTCTGGGAATCAACCCGCTTCGTCCTGTGGAGATATGATCAGCCCTTGCTGACTGTGGAAACCAGGGCAGGCATTTAGCAAGGGGCTCAAGGTAAAAGCATGTTCTGAGTTCCTCGTGGAGATGGAGGGCAGAGAGGAAGGAACTGGGTGGCTCTGAGGAGGTGCCCCTGGGGAGCGATGCTGATCTTGGCTTTGAGGCTGTCCTGGGGCTCCTGCATCAGCAAATGCACTTGTTCCATTTTGTCTCCATGCATCAACCCTGACTCTCAGCCCAGCATGTGGATGCGGCAGGGGTGCTCAGAGGTTCTAGAGGACGCTAAGAACACATGGGGCGTGACTTTTTTGTTTGGTTGGATTTTGTTTTTTAAGACAGAGTCTCATCATGTAGTTCAGGATGGCCTCAAACTCATGGCAATACTTCTGCCTCAGCCTCCCGAGTGCTGAGATTACAGGCATGCACCACCATGTCTATCTTATATGCCACTTTTAACATTTTAAGGCCTTTACAGAAGTGCAGCTTTGAGTTGTAAAACAAGCTGCATGTGAGTTCAGGCACAGAAGCAAGTTAACAAGCAGGGGGAAAGACTCCCCATTGTCAGCAAGCCAAGGTGGAGGGCCCACAGCACCCTGCCAGCTTGGCAGGAATGGTCCTCTTCTGTCTAAGCCTGTTGTACTCATCGAGAGGTTTAAGATGAGGTGTTTTCCTCTAAAACAGTGGTTCTCTAAGTATGGCTGCTGACTAGGAGTTGTGCCTAGGAGTTTGTTAGAGATGGAGAATTTGACTTTCTAAATCAGACTTTCTAAATCACAAACTCCAGGCAGGGCCTAGCAAAGTGTGCTTGAGAAGCTCTACATTCTTCTGTTGCACACACCATAGGGGAACGCCTGCTTTCTATAGACTACCTCCTCTTGCCTTCTCGATAGCTGCTTGCATCAGGTCACACAAGTATTACTACACAGACATGACAAATTAGAGTACCCAGCTCCCTAGGCTCAGCCAGTGGCCACAGCCTCAGGAATACTCAAAACCTGCTGTCTCCCACTGGCCCCTGTCTCCTCCAGCTTTCATTGACGTCCCACAGCATACAGAAGTCAATGTGTTCCATAGAGACCCACTGGGCTGAACTTCCATATGACGCATGACTATTCGGGAGAGTCCTGAAAGGCGAACAGGTCTGAGAAGGAACATAGGGCCTATTTTCACAGTGAGATCAAAGTTAGGCCCCCCGAGAGAGACGAAGCTCATGCATTGGTGAGGAATCACCTTTGGCACCAGGGTCACATCTAATGCATTTTAAGTCTTGGGTGTACCGAAATGGGAGAAGCAAATTGCCGCAGGAATAAAGGATATTCTGACAACTGCTCGTCCTCTTTCCTCATCAGAAGGGAACCACGATGTCGTTTCTATAGACAGAGAGAATGGCCAAGGTTTACTTTCCATGGCAGAGTCTGAAGAAGTTTACAAGGAGCAGGAAAAAGGTGGATTTGATAACTTCCACAAGTGGGAACCCCAACAGAACAAGTTTTAAAAGAAAAAAGGGAAACAATCAGGGGTAGCATGAGGCCCAGAGGGGACCCATATGGGCCAGCCTCCTCTGGGTTCCCTGAGGAACATCGCAGTCTGGGCGGTAGGACCCACATTCTTGATATTCCAGCTCAGTCCCAGCACATGGGTCATGCTATCCCAGGACAACAGGCCAGTACTGTCACTACCATCGCTGCAGCAGCCCCCTTACCCGTGAGGATGATCTTCCCAGGCCCTCCACTGATGCTCGAAACTACAGACTGCACCAAACACTGATATACTATGTTTATTTCTACACATACATGTCTCTGATAAGGTTTAATTTATAAACTAGGCACGACAAGAAACTAACAGTAAAATGGAACGATTATAGCTATACACTGTAATAAAAGTCAGGTTGATGAGGTCTCTCTCTTACACTCTCAAAATATCTTACTGTGCTGTGTTCACTCCTGTTGTAGGACATGAGAGGACACCATGCCCACGTGAAGAGAGAGGAGCGGCTCATGACAGCCACTGCAGGGGAGCATTGGGCTGCTGCTAATCTGGCTAATCATCGAGCCACGATGATGCGGGTTGATGGTGGGTAGCTGAAGCTCAGAAAGTGAAACTGTGGGTAAGCGGGACCACTATACTGCAGCTTCTTGACTGTGAGGGAGGGCGGACACCAAGGTAGACTCCAAGCAAAGACAGGAGCAGGAAGATGCGGCGGTGTGGGGAGAAAGAGGGATGCACTCAGCTGCAGGCTGTCCGGGCCGGAGGTCAAGAAGGCCCTGGGTCCCAGGCTTGGAGGACACAGGAAGTCTAGGTTAGAGAAAGATGCTGGCAGCCCCTAGCAGCAGGTGGTCCCTGAGCTCACGGGCTGCCAGGTGAGAAAAGGAGAGGATCAGAGATTTATCATCTACGATTCATGTGGCTATTACTGTTGATTGCAATGTGGTATATAACTATATTGCAAAACTTACAAAAATTAAAAATTATGAGTCAGAAAAAGCTACAAGTGGAAATTGGGATCTCTACTCAATGTCTGTGGCTGGCCCTGTGCCCCCTTTGAGATCGCTGAGCTGCTGGGAGGTGCTGGTGTGTCAGATTTCCTCCATGTCTCCTGTGTGAACAAGAATCATGTTATGCGCATAGCGGGTGCTCAGTAAATATTTGTAGAAGGGACAAATAAACAAGTCACCGAGGAATGTCCTGGGATAGAGGCAATGTCACAACGTGGCCAGTGTGGTGCATGTTGGGATTGGATGGGTCGCACCTCAAGTTCCAGCTCGGGCCTGGGGTAGCCCTGTGACCAAGGAAGGGGGCGTGGCTGACCTTCCCTGATAGCCGTCCCAAGCAGGTCCAGCTCAGTGGAGTCCAGTGCTTAGCTAGGGGTCGGTAAAGAAGAGCTGCGTTCACCAGGAGGGGAACCCACAGCCACAGTGCTTCAGGCTGTTTAATGAGTGCTCCGAGCAGCTGAGCGCTCACAGGAGGGCAGGGAAGAAGTGTGAGTTTTGGCAGAAGCAATAACGGACTCTTGCCCTGGAGGCCGCTCACGTGCCCTCCGCTGAGCGTGGAAGCAATGGACGGAAGCGGTGAACCCCTCATCTCCACAGAGGGAGGTGTCAAGACAGGCAAGAGCAGGCGCACCTTCCTGATACCCATCTGGACACAGGATTCCTGATGATTGGCTGCCATTCTGCAGTGGCTACTTATGGAAAAACTGCTGTGTGATCAAGTGGCTTCTCCCTTCTCTTATTTTTTTATAAACCTCATTATATTTGCTTCATTATAAGGTAATATTTTTCATAAAAATTACACATAGAGAAATAAAATTATAAAAACGTCCTTATCATGGAAAGATGATCTTTATTAACATTTTGCTATATTTTCTTCTAATCTTCTGTTCTACACATAACCTTTTTGAAGACCACAATTGAAGTTATTATACATAGTATAATATATAAATTTGCCCTATTTGAGGTCACGAGATAGATATTTTCCTTGTAATGACAGATTCTTCACAAGTATAATTTTCAGGGGCTGTCTACACCCCACAGAGCTGTCTCCCTAAGAGCCAAGAGAGTCCTGCTCTGCCCTCGCAGCTACCTCAGCTGCCAGGGCCTGATCCCAGCAGGGGTTAGTGGCTCTTGATATGTGAGAGCCCACAAGACAAAGTCTGTGTTCAGAAGCTCAGGGTGCTGGGCCACACTAACCTGTCATGGGGACAGGCCACTTTTAATCTCCTGCCTTAGTTTCCCTTTGAAATGGAAATAACAACAGTCAGCTGCCAGATTCAGTGAGATGCTGGCTCAGAGTTTGCTGTGTTAACTGCCTGGGGTCATCCAAATCTTGGTTTATTGGAATCATCAGAACTTTTCAGAAGCCAATAACAGGAAATCCAGCTCAACAAAATTTAAGCCATAAAGGGAATTTATTGGCTCATAGAATTGCAAAGTCCAGATGCAGCAGCATGGTAGGACCTGGAGCCCGAAGGATGTGGCCAAAGGTCTCAGTGACCTCTGTCCCACACTACCACTCCTCCAGTAGTCCCGTCCTGGGGCAGATCCTCCCTAGGACTCCCCAGAACCTGACACTGAGGGAGGTGCCCCACTGCTGGCAGCACCAGGTCATAGCACATTTCCCCATTACTCCAGCAGAGGGCCAAGCATCCAGGCCTGGGCCCATGTCCTCCTGCCCTACCTAGGCTCACCTAGGCTTCCTACTCCAAGGGAGAGGAGGAGCTATACCCCAGAGAAAAGTGAGGCTGCTTTTACTAGAGGAGCAAATCTGAAAAGGGGCAAATAGCAGATACCCACCTCATTGACCATCATTCCTACTACTGTGGCTATAGAGAGGTTCTCAGAGTGGGGAGGCCAGGAGCCCCTGTGGGGTCGTTCTCCACAGCCCAGTGTGCTGCGGTCAGTCTTCTCAGCCTCCTCTCTTGCCAGTCATGGGCATTCTCTTCCTGAGTCCCCTGCAACAGGACCACACCCCTGGCGCTCCCTTTCTGTGACCATGACCTGGGAGGAGGCCTAACTTCCAGCGATCTCACCAGGTGACTCAGTACACCATGTACGGTGTAGGCCCAGGGTGTGTTACAGTGTCACAGACCCAGGCCCTGTGGAAGGAGATTTTACAGGCCCAACATTTACAGTTGAGAAAGCAGACTAATGCCACCTGGGAGAGCTAGGTTGGGCAAGGGCAGGCACCAGGTACAGAGAAGAGACAGAGCAGCAGAGGGGGTGGCTGAGACCAAGAGCTGGGAATTACTCTCTGTACATTCGTAGCATCCTGTACCCTGGCTTTAGTAGACTGGGAAAAAAAGACAGGCGGTTAATGAGATTCTCTCACACCTGAGAGGTAAGGAGAGGCAGATCTCCCCCGGTGGCATCCTGCTATCTGCTCTTCTGTTTGCACTTGGTCCCTGCCCTGAAGGCTCACATACCACCTGATATGAGTTCAGTCCAAACAGTGCAGGAGGGTGTGTGCACACAAGGCAGGGCACCCACTCCCTTTTCCCAAGTGAGAGAGAAACAGAGCTCAGTACCCTTGGGTGCCATGACTAGGTGCTGAATGGGCAGAACTGTGGGAGTTTGAGGCCTTTCTAGGAAGTGAGGAGGCCACAGATCGGGACGCATAAAAGGAGCAGGAGAAAGGGGACTCCAGGGGACAAGATTGAGGAAGCAGGGTCAGAGGACAGCAGAAGCATAGAACTAGATTTAGGAACAGGGGACAAGACATGGCAGTAGACACCTGGCCCAGAATGAACATGAGTAACTCAGGTGTTCAGGGAAGTGGAGAACAAAGTCAGAGATGCTCAGAACTCCTCCTCATGAGGGTCCCTACTATAGACAAGGGATGGGGGAGGAAAGCATCTCTGGCCAGCAAGTTCCAAGAAAGCTTTAAGGAAGCCCATCAAGTCAGGTGTGTGCGTGCCCGTGTACATGCTGTGCCCAAGACAGTGCCCAGCATTTGGGCTCCTGGGGAAGAAGGTTGGAATTCAGGGGCTGGAACTGGGACTCCTAGTCAGTGGGGAAGTTCCAGGGAGAAGACAGAGTCGGGGGCTGGGAAGAGACTATACCAGTTGTAGCACCCACCTGGACCCAGAGAAGGCAGGATCTCCTAAGGAGAAATGCGGGGACTGGCTATGGGGGAACAGAGGACCAAGAGAGAAGCACTGAATTCATTCAGGAGAAAGCATCACCACCAATAATAGTGACCATTACTGAGAACTGTGAGACCAGTTCACTCCTCACCACAACTACACAAAGAGGTCAAGCTACTTGCTTGAGGTCACACAGCTAGTACGTTGACAATGCTGGGCTGGAACGAGAGGACAGGCCCTCTCCCCTTGTGGACCAGGAAGCTGAATGGGATTCAGCTCTTACTGGGGAGGTGGCTGTAGAAGGTCTCTGACCTACAGTCCTGGGTGCTGACTTCCTTCTTTGGAACCAGGACAGGAGGTAGGGTCTGGAAAGAGGTGGCCACGCCCCATTACATCCTCGGTCAGCCTCAGTTTGTCTGGGAGTAAAATGGATTGGTGAGGCTCTTGAGCTCCAGAGCTTCATCTAGACTGTTAGGAAAGAGGCAGGCTCTGAGGAGTGCCAAGGAGTAAAGCAGAGGTCCTCTATAGCTCGTAGAGTTGTGCCACTCCCCCCAGAGTGCCGCCTTCTGCTACAGAGGCCCGGAAGTGTCACCATGAGAAAGGAGGAAACTACACAATGAAAACAGCATGAGAAGTGACTTGGAATGTCATAGAGAAAATACCTAGAAGCATTCAAAAGCACTGAACTTAGTAATTACCCTGCTGGCTATTAGTCCTAATGTAAAGAACTTCTTACAAAAAAAATTATCCGCCAAGTCACTATTTGTCAAAGATGAAAGTCACAGACATCCCCAACGTTCAACATCAGCAGAGGGTTTTAGTATCTCCTGGTTGCTTGTATAGCCATTAAAGAGATGGTAAAAAAAGAAGAAAACAAAGCTGCAGCTTGGAAAAAGAAGGCTACTACTGGTACCCTGTGGCTTTTAACTAAAACTATGCTTATGGAAAAGAATTAGAAAAAGGAGATATTTCAGCAAAATTTAAATCATGAGATGGAATGATAGGTGAATTCGACACACATTTATTTAACTTTCCCAATAGAATTAAAACACGGTGAATTATTTTTGAAAGAGTATCATATGGAGGTTATCAAGCAGTTTAAAAACAAGCATGATGGCAGAGGGATTGTGGTTTTCTGTTGGCTCAGCAACCTCAAGATGGTCGTTGCGCCCCCTCCCCCAGGCCTTAGAGATGCTCAGTGAATGCATGTTGAGTGATCACAGCAGGATCCAGACAGAGATGGAACTCTGCTCCCCAGGGGTGGCCGACTTTCACACAGGAGTAGTGAGGGGCTCGCGACCCCTATGATGGCTGGGGTGTGACCTGAACCCCAGTGGTGCAGCATGGATGGGGCTGGACTGGGGCTCCCACTCTCAGGAAGGAGGCTGCAGAGGGAGTGAACGTGGGAGAGCCGCAGGGCGAGGCCTGTGGGAGTTTCTCCTTTTCCTGCCAAGTCAGTGAGTGATCTCCACTGAGTAAGACCAGCAGCTGGACCAGCACAGCCTTGAGGAAGTCATCACAGAAGACCGCGGGAACCCCACTGCATGGGCCGTGCCCTTGTACATCCCAGGCGAATGCAGAGCAGCTGGGGTCCCAGGTGGGGGACACTCTGCTGCTGCGGTGCTCCTCCCCTGCCACACTGCACTTTCTCAGGTGGAGGGCTGCAGGGCGAAGAGGGAGTCTGCAGAAGGAAGAAGGTAGGGGAGAGGAGGCATGCAGGAGGTCCTGCTGGAAACCCAAGCTGGAGGTCTAGAAAACGCAGAAGGAAGAGCAAGATGGCAGTTCTTGAGACTGGACAGGCAGGGTGGGGGACTGCAGTGCCCCTGGGAGACTTCTCCAGGCCAGGTGTGGTACCCGCCGCAGAGGCTGCATCCCCAGGAGAGCAGAGGGAAGAACTTCTGAGAGCGCCAGGGTAGGAGAGGACCAAGGTGGGCTTCTTACCCCTGAAGGGTCCTCCTGCAGGTGGGCACTGGGCTTGATTTGCTCAGCCCTCTTTCAGCAAGCGTCCCCAGAGTTTAGACTCTGTACCTAGGCTGAGTCTGAATCTGGAGTCTGCCACTTACTAGCTATGTGGCTGGATGAGTTATTATTCTTGCTCCATGCCTGAGTTTCTCCAAATGTAAAATGGCACTATAGTAAACTCTCTTGTTGGGTTGTTTTGCAGATTGAATGAATTAATATACCAGCACCCAGCAAAGACTGTTAGCACCACGTATTTGTCAAATAAAAATATAAAATAGTGTCCAGGGTGGCCAAGAAGGGAAGTAGACTGTCCTATTGATGACAGTGACAAATGGAGCTCTTGGGCATCTGATTAGGGACAGGCAGTCATCAGGGAACTTCCTGACCTCCATACCTGTTGATGGCCAGCACTCAAGGAGCCGGTGACCAGAGTTAATGCACGATTACATTTGTCTGGACTGTCCAAACTACCTGTGGGACTATCATCAGATGCTGCGGAAGTGGGCAGTGTACACTGTAGACTGACGGAGCTATGAAGTCCATGGCCAGACACTAGTAAGAACAGACAAGGCCGAGACCCAAGACAGCCAGAGGCTCTGGGGCTAGGTTCTGACCAGGATCAACAGCCTGGAGTCTTCAGGAGCAATGAGGTCTTCCCCCGGCACCCAGGTCTTTTTGGAATTCATTTCCGCTTTATTCCATTTAACAAACATTTTAAAGAAACACTGCTGAACTGGGGAAACAAAGAGTATTGACACAGAAGCTTCATCTTCAAGGAGCTCACAGTTGAGTTGCAGGAAGAGGCACCGAGTGCAGTTTACTGACAGCAGTGCCACCAGCCACCGTGGCAACAGCAGCTACCCGGCCGGGCCCTGTCCGGTCCCGGGCGCCTGTGTGCCAGTCATCTCGCACACACTCTATACAGCTCCACAAGGCACTGAGCTCCACAAGATACACCTCCAAGAAGGCACTGAGGGTCCTAGAGGTGAAGCCGGCTATCTAAAGGAAGACAGCTGGTGTGATGGGAAGGCAGCATCTTTGTCAGACTGCAAGGCCTGTGCCCTTAGCCACCATACATGTTACCTTAGTGTGACCTGATGATAAAGGCAGGAATATATTGTGTGTTTGCACTTTCCACTTCCCACCTCCTCCTCAGCTTACAGAATCTGCCCTCTTCCCACATCGCCAACTGGAAACAGTTTTGCCAAGGTCCTCGGTGCCAGACTTTGCCAGCCAGCAGCTACTCCTCAGGTCTTCTCTTCCCTTCTCTGCAACCTGGGTAGGCTCCTGTCCCTTCTCTTAGAAACACGACCTCTGTAATCTGGGAATGCTCCCCTCCCCTGCACTACTTTCTCCTCTCCGGCTCCAACCCCTGGGCCACCCCGGATGTTGCTGGGGCCCATCCTGGACCTGCTGCTCAACATATTCTCGCTGAGAGACTCATTCACTTCTTGAGGTTCAGCCACCACCCCCATGTGGCATCACCAAGCCCAGGGTCTATCCTGGCCATTGGACCTGTATAATCATCTGTCTGCTGCACATCTCATCTGCCCAGGGTCCGGGCTGTTTGAACTCAAAACAAGCCCCTGGGGACCCCCACATGCTACAGATCCTTCTAGGTACTCTCCACCAGGGGCGGCATGCTGCTCACACAGGCCAGACCCAAGGAGTTGTCACTAGTGTTTCCTTCGCCTCCCCATGGATGCCGTCTCCATTCTACATTTCTTGGGCTTTTCTCTCCTTCCCACCACCATCCCACCGTGGCAGTCCAGACTTGCATCAGAGCTCCTGGACTCTTTCCACACCCTTCCCTACTCATCTTACCTAGCTGCCAGAGAGGCCATGGGAAAAGCAAATCAGCCCAGGTCAGCTGCTGTTCAGAGTGGCTCCCCATTTGTGCCCAGGATGAGGCCATCATTCTTAGCATGTTACTCCATGTTCCAGAATCTCTATTGAGCTATACTAGACAGTCTTTTCTTCCAAGAAGGCTTTCTGCTATTCTGGGTGACTTGGGGTCCCTGTTCTGTGCTCCTGTAGGGGCTGTGCACAGTAGCTCTCTACACTACCCTGATGTTTTCTCATCTCTCCACCCTGAGACCAGAGAAGTTTTGAAGCCAGGGGCTGCTCTTACGGTTTTTGTTTTGTTTTGCTTTGTTTGCAGTGCTAGGAAATATTTGCTGAAATCAAAGGATGGAAAGTCTGGGAGACAGACTCTGGGGTGCTTTTTTAAGGAAATGGGTTCCTTTATGTGTAGACACTAAAAGTTGAAGACACAATATCCTTTGTTGCCCTTTCCCTAATAGGAACTCAATTTTATTCAAGTACGTTGAACCTGAATATATTGAAAAGAGAGGACATCATGTATCAGGAAGGGAGACACTGGTGATGACCCCCAGGATCTGGCTTGTGCACCCCTATATTTCTCTGTGAGGTTTTCAGAGAGTACCTATGTGTCTTGGTGGTGGCCAATACGATTAAGAAAAAGCAGCTGTGTGTGCAGGGATGATTTTCTTTCTTTCTTTTTTTTTTTATTTGCTTTCTTTATGCAAGACCAGTCCCTTCCTGTTTCTTGTCGTCCACTTCTTTCCTGGGATTAGGAAAGGAGACTGGAGGTGGATCAGATGTTTTGTGGCAGAGAGCCAAGCACGGATATGAAAGCCACACACTAAGGAATCCTGAAGGGGCCTTGGTCATGACTCATGCACTACCTACTAGCAGACCTCTTATTATAAATCACTTTGGTTGGATCCCCATTAATTTTAGCTGAACTCCATCTGTAGCATTTCTGAACAGGCCTTCCTATGGAGATGATGCTGGTCCTGACGGCAGGCAGAGGGCAAGGTAAGAGAGCAGGACAATTGGACAGGCTGGGCATGTCTGGGAGTCTTCTAGAGGGCTACTCTAAGACCAGGGGTTGAGAAAGAAGCTCCAGCCACAGTGGCCCTAATGTGCCTGTGACCTTGGCCTGGGCATCCTTTGGCTCCTGCCTGGTTCCACATGGGAAATGAGGCTCAAGTGTGGGCTCTGGAGTCTTTCAGGGTCCAGTACTCCCACATACGTGCTATATGGCTTTCAGCCAATTTTAAATTAACCTCTGTAGGATCCTTGTCTAGAAAGTCCAAACTAATAATACTGATCACTTTGGGCTAATGTTGGAGGAACATGGAACGACACACAGTAGAGTGATTGGCACAGTCCACCCTGTGTGCTACAGTCAGTGACCATTTACGTCAAATACTCTATGGTGGTAGCTGGTCCTTGTCATCCAGGTGGACAGAACGGTGAAGCTGATGCTTGCTGGGGGGTCTGGGGCTGCTGCAGGGTTCTACAAAGCCCTTCTGTGTGCATCAGTCTCTGCAGGTGAAAGATCAGCAGCAGCTCACCACCCCGCAGCCTCTGAATGCTGCTGGACTCACGGCCCTTGTGCTGCAGGTGGATAGGAGAAGCCCCTGGACATAGGCAGTCCAAGAAAGGCATCGGGCCCTGGGTAGAAATAAGAAGCCTACGTGGTTCATCCATCCCCGTGGCCTTTGTCTTAGTCGAAACTTCCTGGGTATTGAGGAGCACCTTTTCCTCCACTGGGGTGGCCTCGGAGGGGCGGACTCTGCAGGGGAGACAGAAATTAAGGAGCTGGAGGGATGCCTCCTGCGCCGGATCCCTCACAGCAGTTGCTTTTGGCAGAACTTGTGGCCTTCTCTGGGAAAGCTGCACCTTCTTTCTCTTCTCAGAGCTCGCAGTCCTGGTGGTAAAAAAAAAAATCTTGGGGGAAAAAACAAACCCACTGTTCTTCCCAGCTCCAGAAAGAGGTCAGTGGGGAGCATCCCGTTTGTCCAGCGCCCCGCCCTACTGCCCCCCGCAGCACTCCAGGCCAGTCCCAGCCTCGCTGACACTTGACAGCGACGCAGTTTAGCTTGGCCCAGGTCCAGAGAGTTCGGGCCCAGCCCGGGGCGGCCCCCACCTCCCCACCTTGTTACCCGCCCCCTCTCCAACACAAAGAGCAGTTTAAATATAAATCAGCCTTCAGCACAAACAGAGCCTCGGCGAGTCTCGGAGCCATCACCGGAACTGAGGGCCCAGGTTTGCCGCGGCGAGTGCAAACAAGCAGAGACCGGCTCCGTAAATCTCCCCGAGTACGGCGGGCAGGGTGCCGGGGCTCACCTCCGCTCCAGGAACCCTGGATCCCTGCCACCCGCTGTCCCGTGTCCCTCGGATCCCCTCCAGCCCCCACCCATCCCAGTCCTACCCGCAGCCCTGCCCACCCCTTCCCCGGTCCCCTCTGGTC
Organism: Hystrix cristata; assembly: GCA_004026905.1. Classification (NCBI taxonomy): domain Eukaryota; kingdom Metazoa; phylum Chordata; class Mammalia; order Rodentia; family Hystricidae; genus Hystrix; species Hystrix cristata. Next base: position 14,222 of record PVJO010008960.1, on the reverse strand, counting down.
ACCCGCCCGCGGGTCCTCGCCCCGCCCGCCTTCGCCCCTCACCCCCGCCGGCAGCCTTCTGCCCCTGCAGCCACTGTCTCCCCTCCCGGGCCGCCCCCTCCTCCCCACCCCTCCAGCAGGCCGGACCTCTTCCCCGGACGGTCAAGCCTCGCGGGTCAGAGCCGAGGTCCAGCCTGGGCGCAGCCAGCTTGTGCTGGACTCCCGCGGCGCGGACGCCGGCGCCCCAGGACACCTGTCTGAGGCAGCGGAGGGGGCGGAGGCTCGCAGCGCCTTTGACACCCGAGGAAGAGAGGGAGGAGGGAGAAAGCGTTTCATCATCGGCGACGGCGGCGGCCACTTATAAAAACTTCTGGGCGCGCGCTGTCTCGCTCAGTCTCCGCGCCGCGCGCCTCCTCGGAGCCACCCGCCCGGCCGCACCAGCCGCCGGCGCCGCGGGCCCGAGAACCGGCCCCGGGCCCGCCGCCACCACCGCGGCTCGGACAGAGGGGACGTCGCCCGGCGCAGCGCCGCCGCCCGCCGCCCGCCACCCGCCACCATGGGGCTCCTGCACGAGTTCGGCGCGCGCCACAGCAGCAGCGCCGCTTCGGGCCGAGCCGGCCGCTGTTCCCGTGCGGTCTTCGGCAACATTAAGGTGAGCGGAGTGCGCGAAGACCATCGAGGCAGAGCGCGCCTCGGCCGCACACGCGCGTCCGCGCCGCGGAAGCCCGGCAAGCGCCGGCTGCGCCCGGCTTCTTCCTGCGTCCTGGGTGCCGGGCTCCGGGTCGCATGCCGGGGCCCGGCAGGACCAGCGCGTGGTAGGCGTGTGCACACGCGCGTGTGCCCAGGCGCTCTCATCAGGGTAAGAAACAGGACGGCGAAGGTAACTTTTGGTGAGGCAGCTCTGTACAGAGTAGAGGTGAAGGAATTATCCTGTTCTTTGGGTGGAAAAGAACATCTAGAGGAACGCTTGGTCTGTCTGCGTCGGACAGTTATTCTGTTCGTGGGATGGAATAACTTGGAGGTGCACAGGTTGGCGACTTGTGGGGACCGGCTGTGGGCGCTGTGAGATGGCACGGGTCACAGCGCACCACACGCTTACTGGGGTGGTGATAGAAGTGATGTTTGGCCTTCTTCCTCAGGCTTTGATCTTATTCCAGCTCTGCTACCTGACAAAATCAAGAACTCTCCAGCAAGACTGAGCCTTCCCCCTCAGTGGTCCCTGAGGCAGGCAATCAACTGGCCTTCGCCGACCAGCTTTCCTGGTCTGCAGATGGCTCCAGGACAGCGCGGCCCTCGTGGTTCGTTCAAAAATGTTGAAGCAGGTGCCTCCGGCCTGGCGTGGCAGCTTTTAGGAAGAACGAGAACACACTTTCCCTGAGGTTTAAGTGCTTTCCCTCTCTCACTTGTCCTGGAGGACCTGGAATGCTTGAATCCACGCTCAGGCTATTTTAAGGGGTCCTAAGCCGGCAAAGTTACTCAGTGAAGAAATGGAGTCCTACAAGCACCCGCCCTATCAGGGTGCCTTCCGGTCAGGCTGTGGGTTACAGTGCAGAGAGGTGGATTCCCACAATTGTTACAATCAGGTGTAACTGCGTAAAGCCTCCTGCATAAAGCCTCCGGTGGTGCTAGCATGGGAAGCTAGATCACACTGGTGGCCGTGGGAGAACTCCCCGTAGGCCGATTGGTTACATGTGTCTCACAGAAAGGGATCTGAGGTCAGAGTGGATCCCATCCACATATTTAAACTTGTATTGTTATCAGTGGAACTGGGATTACCCAGTCCCGCTTCTGATCTTTCCCTACACCATGATAAACAAAGGCTGAATTGATTTCATTGTTGAACATATATAAGACAGAAACTCTGAGATAATTTAAAATAATATTCGGATTTCCTTACCTTCGGCCAGACCTAAACAGGAGAAATGTGTATCATTTTGGTTCCACCAGTTAGAAGGGAGGAACATCACCAGTTTGGAGATGTTTCAGTCTGGAATTGTGGCAATTTTGACATTTTTAAATTAGGAAATGGAAGGAAAGGGTGGGGGCAGAGGTTGGGTGGTCTGAAAGGAATGAGCCTGTGGCGGGCAGGGGCAGGATCTCCTTCCCATTTCCCCAAGAATGGCAAGAATGGTAGGAGGAGTCATTGTCCCAGAACAGATTCCTGACAGTGAGGAGGGACCAAGAATGAGCCATTTAGACCCACCTTAAGCCTCTAACATAAATGAGTTTATGGCCGCAGTTTCTTTGAAGAACTATAGAAATAAGATAATTTCCAACATGCCGGATGATTTGATGTTTGGTGCCTGGGGCCTGGGCCCAGGCCAGTTGGCCTCTTGGGGGATTTCAGTGCTCATATCAGTTAAGAGATTTTCTGGACTCTCAAAAATCAGATCTTCTTAATCATCACCTCGTTGAGCCACAACAATTCTAAGAATAGTTTGGGAGACCTCAGCTTACTTCACTTAGGAACCTGAAACCTGGCGTGTTTGGTTATCTTTGGTCGAGTCTAGAATCTGGTTTCCCGTTAATTAAACTCAGTTAAGACTTCCCCTCCTGGGGCAGTAATGACTATCTGGGGCTTTACTATCTGGGAGATTTCCTCCTCCTCCTCAGGAGGCTGGGTGGCTGTTCTGCACCTTCCCAGTGGGAAAGGTGCTGCATGTGTGTTGTGACCTGGCTGGGAAAAGGGACACCCAACTGCGGATTTGTCTTTTTCCTAGGTTCCTTGTTGCTGGGACAGACTATCTAATTGACTTTGAGGGCATTCCTGCAAAGACCCATATTCCATATGGCTTAGGGGAAAGGGATAAAGGCAGAGGACTTAGATCCATGTCCCACCCCAGGTATTTATTAACTGGGTGATGCGTGGACACATCACTCGCCTTTCCTAGGCCTCAGGTCATAACCTGAAAAAGTCAGTAGTATGAACAATTCCTATCTTGTGCACCTCAGTAAGGATCCCTTACAGGGGATACAGTGTAGGAAAGGGACTTGGCAAATGATCTTGAGTTGCCCACCAAGCTGAGATCACTTCTTGTTTCAACAAATGAGGCTGCATATTCAAACATCCTTTAGGAGCTATTGTTCCACTAATTCCCCGATGCATAGTTATTAGTTAAGAAAAGCTATGGCTAATAATACTGATAAGGCCAGTAATCATGATAATAATAATAGTCATTGAGCTATATGAATGCATCAGAAATTATGGAAACATTGTGCCCATATTTTGTTCTCTTTGAGCTCTATCGGGTGGGCATTATCATCCTTATTAATGATGAGGGATGTAAAGCTTTGTAAGGCTGATCCCTATGTGTGAGTATACAGCCAAGGAAGGGTGACGTATGAAGAAACCAGGCACGAGAGACTGTAGATCCTAACTACTGTGCAACCAGGCGTTCATATCAGCATCATGCTGCTCAACTATGGTTCAGCGGGTGGAGATACCACGCATGTGCTTCTTCCTGTGACCAAGGGAAGCTGTGGTAGCTGCAGTTTGAATGCTTCCAACTGCTAACGGGCTTATGACCTTTCGCTCTTTGAAACTCTCATTTGAAAAGCCTGGCCACTCTCAAGGTGAATTTTTGTTAGTGATGGTGGGAATTGAACCCAGGGCCTCATACAGGCAAGGTGAGTTCTCTGCTACTGAGCTATGCCCCCAGCTTCTCAGGGTAAAAATTTTTGGACCTTCTCCAACGGGAGTAAATACCACTGTATTTAATTTAGAGACCATTTCTGTGGCCTCTGGCTTGCAGAAACTGCAGGAAGCACAAGACCTGCTCAGACAATCACTGTCAGAGGGAGTAGCTCAACACCCAGAATTCTAAATTAAAAACAGGTTCATTCAATCCTTATGGGGGCGTTGATGGGAGGGAGCCTTTGTGGCTAACTTATCTTGGCAGCCTCAAAAAGGTCTGTTTTTCCCTAAAATGAAACGTTCTTTTGGGTCAAACTGAAGTTATCTTATAGCGGCAGTGGTTGGTCACTAACTGCTGCCAAACTTCAGGAAATTACACACATAAGGCTCCAGTGCAGTGAAATCATATACGTAACTTCAACTGAGGGATGCATCCCAGTGGGGATGGGGGTGGGGCAGGTAGACTGGGGAGACAGGAAAGGCAAACCGCAGGGCTTGACCTGAGTATTCTAATGACCTCTGACCTGGGAGGACCAAAAATGGAGGAAGTACTTTGTCCTGGCCTGTGTCTGTTGCTTCTGAGGCCTTTGATCCCCAACCATGGGGAGGCACCTGGGGCTTAGCTTCTTGATTTCCAGAACAAAATACTGTGTTCAAACAACTTGATTCATGATCAGGAAAACTGTCTTAATAGAATCCCCTGGGCCAAAAAATTCCTTATCTGACCCGTGAATTAAGATATGCCCACTTCTCTCGCCAGGTGGTATTTCTCTAGCTTTTGAGATTCTAAGCTTTCTTTCTCAGGCGCCTGCCTCCTGAGAGTCCTGCCTCGCCCTGCTTGTGGGAAGCGGGTAGGGAAAATGGCGAGAATATGGGGCCGGCTTTAGGCAGTGTCTCCAGTCGCTCAGGCTTTCTCCTCCTGGATGATGCTCAAAGCCTTTCTCAGCTTTTGCTTTCTCTGATAGTGATACTGGCAACAAATGGAAGAGTGACTTATGTTTCACAATGTAGATAGCTCATTTCATCTCTTCCTGCTCATTCTCTTGTTTGTGACAGTGGCTGCCTTTTTTTCCATTCTGGGCAGTCCAGAATGGGGTGTTGGGATGGGAGCTTAGCTTCTCCTCTCCTTCCTTTGGGCTGCTATTCCTAAGTCATGGGGTGTGCAGAGGAAAGTAGTGGGTCTCCTGGCTGCAGCTCCTCCTCATTTTCGTTCCTTGTACCCTGCACTTGGCTTTATCCCATCTTGTGGTTTTAACTGCCCTCCATCCTTACCTGAACCCTCTTCCCATCTGTGGAGGCACCAAGTCACACAGGGCCTGACAGCAAGGAAAGGTAGGAGTGGGATGTGTGAAGTCCTCAGCAAACCCTGTGCAGGTCTGAGTTCTCTGTTTGACCCTTGTTCTTACATTGCAAAGGTCACTGGTGTGCACTTGGCCACTCCACCCTCAGCTTCTGTTGAGGAATGACATTGAGAAAGAGTTGGCTGAGTTTGTACTTGTCTGTACCCCACAGCATCCACACAGATGGTTGTCACAACCACACTTGGTGACTTCCTCATGAGGGATCCTAGGAGAAAGTCAGCTAGACACAACTTGACTGATTTTTCATTTTTAAAAAAATTCAGTTTGAGACAATTATAGATTCATAGCAAAAATATTATTTAGAAGGAATGTAAACATTATGTACTGCAAACATTTACAAAAAAGGAAGGGAATCAAGGAAATGGGGGAGGGAGGGAAAGGAAGGGGGATTAAAAAAGGAATTAAGATGTGTTATGTACATGTATCAACTTCCCACAAATTATGTAAACAGCTATACATATACTAATAAACTAAAATAATATTTAAAAACTAAAAAAAAGAAAAAATATTAATTAGAGGCCCTGTGTATCCTTCACCCGGTTTCTCCCAGTGGTTCTACGTTGCATAACTATAGTAATTGTACTGTATAATCAAAAGCAGGAAATTGACATTGCTATCAAGTGTGTGTACAGTTCTATGCCATTTTATCACAGGCATAAATTTATTAACACCACTCCACCACCTGAAGACACAGAACTGTTCACCACCACCAAGATTTTGCTTGTGCCAATCCAATCTAAAGTTACATCCCTGCCCTTTGTGACTACCATCCCTATCTCTTGGGAATCACTAATCTGTTCTCCGTCTCTGTCATTTTGCCACTATGAAAATATACAATATGTGACCCCCTTGATATTGGCTTTTTTGGTTCAGCCCAATGTCCTTGAAATCTACTGAAGTTGCTGCATGTATCAAGAGTTTGAAGCTGGGCGTGGTGGCTGAGGCAGGAGGATTACCTCAAATTCGAGGTCAGCCTGGGTTACATAGTGAGTTCAAGTCCAACCTGAACTGCTTAGCAAGACCCTGTCTCAAAAAAAAAAAAAAATCAAGAGTTTGTTCCTTTGTACTGTGGAGTCCTACTCTGTGGTATGGAGGAACCATCATCTGTTTAAATGTTGACTTCCTGAAGGACATTTGGGTTGTTTGCAGTTTGGGAGTATTACAAATAAATCTGCTTTGAATAATTGTATACAGGATGATTTCCATTTCTCTGTGGTAAATGCCCAGCACTATTTGCCAGATCGTATGATAGTTGGGTGTTGAGATTTTTTTTCAGAAACAGCCAAACTGTCTTCTAGCACAGCCATCCCACTTGACATTTGCTCTGGCACAGTGTGAGACAGGCAGCGTGGCCACCTTGTCAGCATGTCGTATTTTCACTACTTTTTGTCTGCGCTCTGCTAGCAGATGTGTAGTGACACCTCCTCATGCTCTAGCTTGCATTTCCCTAACAGGTAGCGATATGGAACATCTTTCCATTCGTTGATTAGCTACTTATGTCTCCTCTTCATTGAAATGTCCATCTATTTTGTCTATTTTTTAATGGGATTTTTGTTTTGCTGTTGAGTTTCAAGAGTTCTTTACAAATGTTAGATATAAGCTCTCTGCTAGATAGGTGGTTTGCAAATATTTTCTTCTGATCCTTAACTTACTTTTTAGCCTCTTAACAAAGCATTTTATAGAGAAAATGTTTAATTGAGGAATTCCATTTTACCAGTCTTTCAATTTCCTGGAGCCTGTTTGTGATGTCGTATCTGTGACCTCTTATCCAAACCTTAGTTCCTGAATGCCTTTTCTTACATCTTCTAAAAGTGTTCTTTTTTTTTTTTAATTAATACATGTTTGTACTATATAATGTTTACATTCCTTGTGTGGAGTTGGTACATGTACGTAACACATCTTAATTCCTTTTCTCATCTCCATTCTTTCCCTCTCTCCTCCCTTTCTCCATCTCTTTTTATGGGGGGATGGTTGCTGGGGATCAAACTCAGGGTCTTTTGCTTGCTAGCAAGCACTCTAACCACTGAGCTAAATCCCCAGCCCTCTCTCTCCATCTCTTGACCACTTCCCATTGAGAAATGTCTGTCTCCCTACTTCCTATTATCTATCTTTTATTTTGCTCAAATCCAAAAAAGAAAATGTTTTCTAATTCTACATTTAAATCTATGTTCTACTTAGAGTTAATTTTGTGTATCAGTGTGAGGTTCAGGCGATAGTTGTTTTGTTTTGTTTTTGCCTCCAATTGTTCCTGCTATTCCATTTGTTGAAAAGATGGACCTTCCTGTGTTTAATCGCCTTTGTACCTTTGTCAGAAGCCACTTGGCTATGCTTGTGCCGGTTGGTCGTTGGTTTCCTATTCCGTTTCACCGATCTGTGTCTATAGCTCTCTGCTGATACCCCTGTGCCTGTGGAATGAGTCCTGAGGTCGAAAAGCTTGCTCTTACCCTGCAGTGCTGTGTTTAATCTCACAGACATGACATTTTACAACTCATTCGGTTTCCCCTCTACTTTGGTTTTTGAGATTTAAGGACTGATTGAAAGCTCACGTTTGGAAATGGGAAGGGATCGTATGTATTTGTATGCTCCGGCTTTTCTCCTGGTCTTAGCTGGCCGGTGCACCTTTTTGCTTGAACTTGATTTTTATAGCTAGGTTTCTAAATTTGCTTTGATCTTTGCAACAACCCAGCAAGAGAGGCATCAACACCTCTGTTTCACAGTGGAAGACACTGAGGCTCACTCGGGGCCGCCTAGCCCATAACTGGCAAGGCAGGAATTCCCACCCAGATCACCAGAGTGCTCCTCAGTCCGGGGCTCTCTCGTCCGTGACCATCTGGGCCAGAGCTCAGATCCCCGAGTCCTTTTCCGCTTCTTAGATTCTCGTGTCATGCTGCTGAGCTGCTGATTGAGGTGAGACTTGGAGCACGGCCACTTGGGTCTCAGCTTCGCCATCAGACCTGTTAGGAAACCTGGCAGGAGCAGCCGAGCGTCTCTGATCAATCCCCTGCTTGCTCAATTTAGAAGACCTTGATTCCCTGGGTGTGTCTTACCGTTGGGGATGGATTAAATTTGCTCGGGGGTGGGGATGAAACCAAAGCAGAACTACACTGCAGGATTGAAGGATGGGATGGTACTGTCCAGAGAGCAGCCTCTTTCCTAGCCTGTCTTCCCACCTCTTTGGCCTGCTAGATGCAAATGCTAAGGAGACACATGGGGAGGCTGGGCCACAGCCTGAGGGTGCACCCAGGCGCAGCCACCTTGGGACTAGTAACCTTCGGGACACTCAGTCTGGTCGGCACTACATCACGCCTTCAAAAATGTGGCGGACTGTCCTTAGAGATTCGGTGCGCGTCTGAACCCTGCACAACCTAGTCCTGGTGGCAAGTTTCTTGGTGCTGAGCCAAGGATCAATAATACCCATTAATGTTCGGAAGACTGCTCCACCCCTCACCCTGGAGCACCCTGGGCGGCAGGACGCAAGTGTTGTCAGAAAGGCTACACTGAGCCAGTGTTTGTCAAATACCCTGCCGTGAGGCCCGGAATTCTAGCAGGTGGGGGACAGGTTTCCACACTGGGGTAGGACAAGGAGGCGAGGGGAGGTACCTGGGAATATGGCCTGACTGCCCTGAGTATTACATTTCTCTGATTTATTACTATATTTTGTCTGAAAACCAAGCATATTTTATATTTTCCTCCACAATCATCTGTTTCCAAAATAAGTTGTCTTTCCTCCCAAATCTTGGGGTAACCTTGATGCTCCAGGAAGCTGTTCCATGTCTAACACATGTCTCCCAAATGTAGACTCCAAGGTGGAGCGTACCAAGTTTAGGAGACGGTAAAGGCAGATCCCAAGTTAGAACTAGTTTGTCTGGTTAGTTCACCCAGCCAGCTTGTCGGGCGCAGGGGAAGTGGTACCTAGAGTCTAAATGGGACAGGTGTGTGGGGCGTGGATGTCAAAAGACTCCTGGGCTAAGCCCTGTAGGATACGCCAGGGGAGGAGTCAGCTAGAAAAAGTGAGCCCCCTGCAGGCCTGGGGAAAAGGGGCAGTGGTGGGGAGGACAGCAGCTTCCTCTCTGGCTGCCAGGATGGGTTAAACTGATCCCTTTCCTAGACCCTTTTATAAGTCACTCCTCATTTGTGTCTCAGGCCTGTTTGAAAGCTTCCTGCTTTATCTCTGGTTCTCAGTGGAGTTGAAGGGAAGTGGACAGTTGCTGAGCACACGTGTAGGAGCCCCAGCCACACTCACCCAGTAAGCTTGTACTGAGTGCCACAGCTGACCCTTTCACTAGGTGTCGCCATCTGTGCCTGGCTCCCTAAGAGGCTCCCAAGTTTCCAGGGAACAATTGCTTTTGTTTCCTGCCTCCTGGGGTGAACAGCTATCTCTGTTTTCCCAGGACCGAGAGGGTTCCAAGGACACAGGACTTTCAACTTTAAAACTAGAAGTGTTCTGGGTGAATTTGAATGAGTTCTTCACCTTATTGCCTCCCTTGCTATGACATTTTACAAAACAGACTTGTATCCGGTGGGGCAGGAGAAGCAGCGAGGAGGGCCAAGGATGTGTCCAGGAATAGAGTCAAACCCAAGGACAATGGGAGGAAGGAATGGGAGACTTCCAGAGCACACGGTGCAGGGAACCAGGAGGCCAGAGGCGGGACCCTTGCAGAGTGACAGGGCCCATGTGTCCCTCTTGTTTGCATGTAGACATTCTGCCCAGCCTCCTGCTTTTCCTGCTTTTATCGTTGGGCATGGTTTTTAGGGCATTCCGAAACTTCATATTGTACAGAATCTATACAAATGATGAAAAAGCAGAGAAAGAGGGGATTCCTGATTTCTGGATTATTGAATTTCAGAATTAATTGTGACAAACAATCCCATATGCTGAAAAATGCAGGAATCCTCTGGTGTCCGTATCTCTATTCACAAAGCTCCCAGGGACCACGAGGCAGACACAGAAAATGGAGCCATGGGTTTTTTCAGTCCATTTTGAGTTTGCTCATTACTCATGTAGGAACCTCAGGCTTCTTGGCAAAGGCAAAGGCCTAGGGACCAGAGACCCTGGAACCAACAAAGAGCTTGCCATGGTGGGAGCCTTCACTCTAACAGACATTGCAAATTTGTGATGCCCTCGTGGGCTACCAGACCTGCTCCCGCCTCATCTCTCACATTCTTCCTTCTCACCCAGCTCCCTCTGTTCTCATGCCTCAGCTCTCACTTCTCCTCAGCTTTGGGAGCTTTCATAGAGTATCCCTTACAAGCCAAGAGGAGCCCTGGACAGCTCATTGAGTCCACCTTCCAGTCTCTAGCTATACAATAGCTCTTTGGAGGAAGCACAGAAGGAGTTGACTGGGACCCCCCCCCCCGTTGACTATCATCATTGCCAGAAGGACCAGCAGGGACCCCTCACAAGGTATCTGGCCCGATGCTTGTGTGAATGTGTCTTGTAGGTCTTGGCCTGTGCTCCTGGACAGCTGCTCACATACTTCACCCTTCCCAGATCGGCAGGCCAAGTAAGGGAAGCACCAGTCTTGTCCATTGGTACAGTTCCACCTCTGGAACTTGGTCCTGACTTGGGAAGTGAGGCTACAAGGCTTGGTGGTAGTTCACTTCACTTTCAAATTGCCTGTGCTATTAGGAGGCTGACCTTCCACACAGCTGAAATCTTCCCTCCCTGAGGCTCAGCCTCCTTCTTCAGTTCTCAGTGTCCTGGGAATTCATGGGCCCACTGAATCCATACGAAACTTTGTGTGAAAACATGCAAAATTTACAAGGGCTGGGGATGGGCATTAGTCATGACTCTTTTTGTTGCCTTTAAGTCACAAATATTTAGAATTCTCACTCTCAGTACCAATATATTCTTAGCAGTAATTATGATTTTTCTGAGATATCATCACACAGGTGGATACATTCTATTAGCACCCATATGTATGGTAAAACACAAGGGGTGGGTATGGGTATTTAGTTATGAATGCAGTTCTGCTTGGGAGCGTCTACTATGTGTGAAGATATTAGGAAGGAGGTAGTATGAGCACAGATAGGTCCTTTCAGAAACGCAGTCTGGCTCAGCCCTCCTCATTTACTATAAGGTGCATATTGTCCATATTTTATAGCCCGAGAAATTGAGAAGTGGCCTGTGAGAACTCCCACATTCCACAGTGTCAAGCCTGGAATGGAGGCTCCCTGGGAGATGCTATCTCAGGATTTTCCCTCTATGACTGCTTCTTGTACTTTACCAGAAGCCCACACATCAGCCCAAGTTTTGCTATATTGTTGCTTCATACTAATGGACACTCAGGACCACCCATTTCTCTTTATTTTTTTTTCCATTTCTCTTTGTTATGTGTTTTCTAAGCCAAGTTTGGCAATGACAGTCTTCATTCCTCAGTTTCCTCTCTTCCTGCACATTCCCTCGCCCAGAGTTGTGAGTCCAGATCCATACCCAAGCTGTGCAGCGCATGAGCATTTAGACCTGGTGTTGGCGGGAGGCAACCATGAAGCATGGAAACACTTGATTTTTAAATGAAGATGGAAACTCAGTCAGCTTTATGACATTTTATCATGTGATTAATCTGCTCAGAAACTGATAATGAAGATAAGACTTGTCTGTATAGTAACTGACTGGAAAGTCAATAAATAAATCATAGAGCTGTCCATCTATGAAATTTTTTTTAAAGTTTTACTGAGAATAGTTCAAATTTGGGGGGAGAGTTCATTCCCTAATGTTAAATAAAAGGGGGCAAGATGGAGGCTCATACATAGAGGCGATTCGAAATTTTGCAAGGCATGTAGAGAAGAAGACTTGAATGGAGTACACCTTAACAGCAATGGCCTTCTCTGTGTGGGAAACCTATCAGCAGCTCTGTTTTTTGATTTTGTGGATGTCTGTATTCCCCATTTTTCTACAATAAACATGTTCTGAATTTGGACTTAGGAAAAAATCTATCAATTAAGAAGCCCTAAACTCCATGGCAACACCAGCCACCATTGCCAGGTATGTGCAGTATAGGCTGGTCAGTGTGAGCCCAAAGGGTTATCTCCAGGTCCCTGAGGCTAGACCAAGGATGCAGTGGGACTGCAGCCAGAGGATGGGGTTGTCTGGAAGCACCGTGTCCCACAATGCTGTCATTGTTCCATTGCACGCTCACGTCTATTATTGCATTTGAGTGTCATGGCTCCCAGGGGATGGAGGCAAAGTCAGAGAACAATACTTGGAGTCTTGAAGAGAGGCAAGAATGTGGAACATTTTCTTTTCTGGGAAGACTGAATGGCAGTGCTGTCCAGGAAACCCTCTGCTCTTCTGTGCCCACTCCCAGGAGCTGGCTCAGAGGTGAGGAATCTAGCCCTAAGGGTTGGCCAAACTTCTTAGAGAAAGCAGTGAATCAAATCGGCTCCTTGCCCTGTAGGAAGAGTGGGCCCCAAGGTGAGGCAGTGAGAACAGACACTGAGACAGGATTTGCTAAAGTCTGAGTGAGAGTCTGGTCCTGTTCCTGGGGCTTTACACCTGGGAGGATGTGGACAGCATCCCTGGGGGGGCTTCCTCCAAGTCACTTGGTGAGCTTTGTTAGACCACCCACTGTTCGCAAGGCAGCATTTTGCTGGTATTCTAAACAGCAGGAATCTCTGAATCCCAAGGCCCAAAGTGGTGTCAAAATGTCATGGCAGAGGGCATGGCAGAGAAAAACTGCTCAACACACAGCAGCCAGGAAGCAAGCACAAAGGGAAAGCCAGAGAGGAAGAAGCCAGATGCATTCCCCCAAATCATGCCTGTGTGACCTACCCAGGATACACACAGGTGTGCTTCCAGGTGATGATCAAGATTAACCTTCACACACGGGTGTGAAAGATAATGTGGGGAGTTAAAACTAAGGCCCATGCAGAAAGATGAGTCCGTGGTAAAATGGCCACCACCTCAGGGACAGCAAAGAACTTTGTCTCTAAGAGGATCTCTGGGTGAACAAATTCTTCTATACAGAATCAGGAAGAGAATTTATACTATCTGTATGGTAGATATACCTTGTACCGTATAGAAAAATTAACTTGCCAAGACATGCTGGCAATTCTAGCCACTCAGGAGAGTGAAGCAAAGGATTAAAAATTCAAGGCCCAGCCTGAACAATTTAGTGAGCTCCTGTCTCAAAATTTAAAAATTTTAAAAAGAGCGAGGGATGTAGCTCAGCACTCCTGGGTTAAATCTCCAGAACTGAAAAAATACCAGATCGAAGACCTAAACATAAGACCTAAAACTATAAAACTTGTAGGAGAAAATGTGGAGGTAAAGTTTTGAAACATTGGATTTGACAAGGATTTCCTGCATAGGACACCAAAAGCACAGGCCCTAGAAGTTAAAATAGACAAATTGCATTATAAAAAAATTAAAAACTTTTGGGGTTGGGGATTTAGCTCAGTGGTTAGAGTGCTTGCCTTTCAAGCATAAGGCCCTGAGTTCGATCCCCAGCACCAAAAAAAAAAAAAAAAATTAAAAACTTTTATGCATCAGATGACACAATTGACAGCGAAAAAAGAAATCTATAGAATGGGAGAAGATATTTGCGACTCATGTACCTGCAGGGGTTAATATGTAGAATATATAAAGAACCCCCACTTCTCAACAATGAAAAGCCAACTGAAAAATTGGCAAAGGATTTTTCCATAAACAATAAACAAGTAGCCAGAAAGCACATGAGATGGTCAACATAACTAATCACTCGTGAAATGCAAAATCAAAGCCACAGTGAGCTATCCCTTCATACCTTTTAAGAAGCCTACTATAAAAAATAAAATTAAAAAGTCAAGAAGTGTTTCCAAAGATGTGGAGAAATCACACTGTTGGTAGAAATGTGAAATAGCATAACCACTATGGAAGACAGTATGGAAATTCCTCAAAAAAATTAAAAACAGGATAACCATATGACCCAGCAATTCTGCGTTTGGGTATATGTACAAAAGAATTAAAATCAAGCTCTCAAAAAGATACTTACATGCTCGTGTTCATACAGTAGAAACAACCCTGGTGTCCATCAGTGGATAAAAGAACCAATTAAATATGCTGGATACTAGAATTAAAATCATCATACCACAAGGACGTATGCACCACCATGTTCATAGCAACACAATTTGTAATAGCTAAGTCTTGGAAACAACCTAAATGCCCAACAACCAACGAGTGGCTGAAGAAGATGTGGTTTTTCTACACAATGGAGTACTACACTGCCATAAAAAAGGATAAACTAGAGTCATTCATATATAAATGGATG